>CM031879.1:175915-187328 GCA_018697195.1 Certhia americana
ACAGGAACCTGGGAATGGGGGCACAGGAACATGGGAATGGGGCACAGGAACATGGGAGTGGGGACACAGGAATCTGGGAATGGGGGCACAGGAATCTGGGAATGGGGACACAGGAACCTGGGAATGGGGACACAGGAATCTGGGAATGGTCTGGCTTTGAGAGCTTGAAAAGTGACGCTGATGATTTTTGTGGCCAAAAGAATTTCATCCTCATCAAACCAGGCCGTTCCTTTCAGGAAAAATCCCGAGTTGATCAGACTCTGCCAGTATTTTTTCTGGAATTTCTGCATTCCCTGGAGCCTGAGGCTGCTCCCAGCCCTGCTCAGGCAGGAGGGAGCTCTGGGGCAGCTGCAGGGACCTGCTGGCTCTTGGTGACTCTCGTGTCTCCCTTCAGGCATCTGACTCCAGCTTAAATCAAGAGGATGGACCCCAGGCTTTCCTCTGGTGGTTGCTGGGTACGTGAGGGACGCCACATTCCCTGGATACTGGCAGGATTCTTGGAATTCTCTTGGCAAAAGCAGCCCTGCCTGGAGCAGAGAGGGAGAGAGGCTGGAGCTGCTTCAGGTGTTCCTTTAAAAAAGTCTGGTTTTCTGCCTCCCCCCTGGGTCTGTTGGTGGCTTTTTGGGAATTCTGGGATTGAGCAGTGGCACAAACTGCATTCCTGGTGTTTTTATGAGATCTCTTGGATCTCAGGAACCAAACTCCAGAACCGTTATCAGTTTTCTTATCAAGTCTAGGTGGTTGTGTTGTTTTGTTTTTTTTTCCCCTCCCTATAAGCCAAATTTGGTGAGTTGTGCTTCCCTTCCAGGTATTGCTGCTCTCACCTTCGCCCTGCTGATGTCTGCCAGGATGGGGATTTTCCAGGAGACGCTCTACCAGAAATTTGGGAAGCACTCCAAGGAAGCCCTGTTCTACAACGTGAGTCCCTGGGGCTTTCCCTGCTCCAAGATCTCTTCCACTCTTGGACTGGGCACAAAAAAGGATGCCAGGATGGAGCCTGCTCTGATCCAGCTGTTTTCCAGCAGGGAATTGGGGTGGATTCCCATCCCCTGATCCCACCATGGATTTGTTTCTCCCCCCCCAGCACGCGTTGCCACTCCCTGGATTCCTGCTCCTGGCTCCCAACATTTACCAGCACGCCGTGCTCTTCAATCAGTCTGGTGAGTTCTGTGCTCCTGGACCTTCCTGAACTCTGGAAAATCCTCTGGGAAGTTTCCTTGTGCAGTTGTGCTTGCTGGCATCTTGAGATCTTCCAAGCCATTTGAATTTTGAGGAATTTGCAGGAAGGAATTCCTGGCTGGGAGGGTGGGGAGGGACTGGGATGGAATTCCCAGAGAAGCTGTGGCTGCTCCTGGATCCCTGGAAGTGTCTAAGGTTGGATATTGGGGCTTGGAGCAGCCTGGGACAGTGGGAGGTGTCCCTGTCCATGGCAGGGGGTGGAATTTATGGAACCATTCCATGATTCCATGATTAAAGCCTGAATTTCTTACCAATTCCCACACACCAGCCACACCCAAGAGTGACCCCTGGGAAAAAGAACGTGGTAGCTCAAAAATATGGAATATTTTTGAGGAATACCAGGACCTAATCCTCACTAAGGGATGTCACCATGGACCTGCTGGGATTTGTTTTTGGTGGTGCTCCCCAGGATTTGCCACGGGAACCGAGTGGATTCCTCCAGCACCAGAGCTCTGACGCAGGAGAACAAGACACAGCTTTTCTCCTAATATTTTTCCCAATTTTTTCTTATTTTCTGTTCTTCCCTCTGGAATTCCAAGCAGAAGGGAGTCTGGGGAAGGGGAGACTCCTCCAGCAGTGACCTCATCCCATCCTTTTTCCTTGCAGAGCTGTTCCAGGTGCCGGTGATCGGCCTGACCCTGCCCATCATGTGGTTCTACCTCCTCATGAATGTCATCACCCAGTATCCTTTATCCTTTATCCTTTATCCTTTATCCCACAGGGGTGGCAGAGCAGGATGGGACTGGGTTCCTAAATCCTTGGAGTCTTCCCTGCCCTCGGGAGCTGCCCTTGGTGGAATTCCAAAAATACGGGGAAAGGGAACTTTGGTTTTTTTAGGCTGGACTCGATGATCTCAAAAGACACAAAAGTCTTTTCCAGCCTGGTTTGTTCTGGGATTCTGGGACTTCTGCTCCATGGAAATGGAGGAATCTGGAGCTTCAGTTGTCCAGCTCAGCTCCAGCTGCTCCAGTGGGGGAACTGGGAGATTTGGGATGTCCCTGAGTTTGGAGTGTCCTGTTCCAGCCCAGCTGATCCCAGGAGGGAATTTCCCCCATCCACACCATGCTGCCCACCTCCCTGCTCCTTCCCATTCCCAAAGGGAATCCCAGATTTTCAGCCCTGCTATCCCTTACCTCCTCCTCCCAGGAGGAGGTGAATCCTTGGAGTCTTCCCTGCCCTCGGAGCTGCCCTTGGTGGAACTCCAAAAATACGGGGAAAGGGAACTTTGGTTTTTTTAGGTTGGACTCGATGATCTCAAAGGTCTTTTCCAGCCTGGTTTGTTCTGGGATTCTGGGACTTCTGCTCCATGGAAATGGAGGAATCTGGAGCTTCAGTTGTCCAGCTCAGCCCCAGCTGCTCCAGTGGGGCCATCTGAGCTTTGGGATGTCCCTGAGTTTTTGGGATGTCCCTGATTGTCACCCTTTGCCAGCGCAGTGGGGGAACTGGGAGCTTTGGGATGCCCCTGATTTTGGAACATCCTGTTCCAGCCATAATAATCCCAGGAGGGAATTTCCCCCATCCACACCATGCTGCCCACCTCCCTTCTCCTTCCCATTCCCGGTGGGAATCCCCAATTTCCAGCCCTGCTGTTCCTTACCTCCTGCTCTCCCAGGTACGTCTGCATCCGCGGCGTCTTCATCCTGACCACGGAGTGCACGTCCCTGACTGTCACCCTGGTGGTGACGCTCCGGAAATTCGTCAGCCTCATCTTCTCCATCCTTTATTTCCAGAATCCCTTCACG
Organism: Certhia americana; assembly: GCA_018697195.1. Taxonomy (NCBI): domain Eukaryota; kingdom Metazoa; phylum Chordata; class Aves; order Passeriformes; family Certhiidae; genus Certhia; species Certhia americana. The sequence goes on from CM031879.1 coordinate 178,897, forward strand.
GGCTGGCACTGGCTGGGCACTGCCTTTGTCTTTGTGGGCACCCTGATGTACACCGAGGTGTGGAACAGCCTCGGGCCCTTCCTGGCCCGCTGCCAGAGGAGGAGACCGAAGGACGAGTGAATCCAGGGATTTTCCTTTTGGTTGTTTTCCGGAGCAGAGCAGCAGGGATTCCCCTCACCTTGCCCAGGGGGTGTTTTTATACCAGGGGAGGTGTTGGCTGTGCCAAGCTCCTGGGAAAATGGGGAGCCTGCCTTGGGAACTTGGGGAACGGATCATGGAGAAACAATCCCATTCTTTTTTGCGAGTTGGCGTTTTTGTGTGCCACCCCTGCTCCCAGTTTTTCCTCCTATGTTTTGTTGGTTTTTTGTTTTGTTTTTTTTTTTCTTCTTCCCTTTTTAAGGAAAAGCTGATCCAGAGCTTTGTTGGGAAGCCAACTTTTGGCTTGGATCAGCTGGACCCTGAGCCAGTTTGATGCCATCCTTTAATTGTCCCAGTGTGTGGAGCTGCTGGCTGAGCCCCATTCCAGTGGGAATCCCTGATCCCTCTGCTGGATCCCTGTGGGATACAGCCCCAGCTGGAGCTTCCAGTGGATCCTCACAGGGCTGGGTTTACTCTCCCATCCCTTAGGATCAACTTCCTCGTGGTTTTTGTGTCAGCCTGTCAGGCTCCCTGTCCCTCAGGGTCACCCCTGGCTGGTTTTCCTGGAATTTTCCTGCAGTTTTCCTGGAGCAGCACTTTGTTCCCATGCTGGTGCTGCTGTCCCTGCTCAGCTGAGGCATCCAGGAGGGATAAAGGGGATTTAACAACAAAGGAAAAACGATGGAAAAAAAAAAAATCCCAAAGTGATGGAAAGGCAGCACCTTCCTCCCAGACATTCCCTGAGACAAGGTCACTTTTCCAAAACTTCTTCCCTCTGTTTTTATTGCTGATTTTTATCAGCTGTCTGGGATAATCCCCTTCCCAGCTTTCCATGGCCTCGTCCTTGCTGGGAGGCAGAGTGGGAAAAGGGAAAAGCTCCGTGCTGTGCTGGGAGCACTGGTTTAACCCCAATCCCAAATCTCAGTGTGGGAAAAGGGAACCTGCAGCTCCATCCTGAGGTCCTGAAGGATTTTTTTTCCCCCCCAATTTCTGTTTTTCCTGAGGCTGAAAAAGCTGAATTTCCAGTGCCATGGGATTTTCCAGGGATTTTGTGGATGTGGAGGCTGACCTGGTGTGGGTCAGGTGATGTTCCAGCTGTTTCTGGTGGCTCCAGGAAGGACCCGGAGAGAGACAAAACTTCTATCCCTGATTTTCATCTTCCAGGCTCTTCACACGGAGCTTCAGCTGGGACTGGGGAGGTGGGGAGGCCAACAGAAATTTGGGATGAAGGATTTTAGGAACAGGGAGTAACTGGTGAGGCTGTTCAGAGCTCAGACACAGCGGGGAAACGCTGGAGGGAACCGTAACTCAAGGTCCAGGGATTGTGGGATCCAGGGATTGTGGGATCCAGGGATTGTAGGAGCTAGGGGTTGTAGGATGCAGGGATTGTTTTATCCAGGGATTGTTGGATCCAGGGGTTGTAGGATCCAGGGGTTGTAGGATCCAGGGATTGTTTGATCCAGGGGTTGTAGGATCTAGGGAATGAAGGATCCAGGGATTGTTTTATCCAGGGATTGTTGGATCCGGGGTTGTGGGATCCAGGGATTGTTTTATCCAGGGACTTCAGGATCTAGGGATTGTTGGATTCAGGGATTGTTTTATCCAAGGGTTGTAGGATCCAGGGACTGTAGGATCCAGGGACTGTAGGATCCAGGGATTGTGGGATCCATGCATTGTTTTATCCAGGGATTGTTTTATCCAGGGGTTGTAGGATCCAGGGATTGTGGGATCCACGGGTTTTATCCAGGGATTGTTTTATCCAGGGGTTGTAGGATCCAGGGTTTGTAGGATCCAGGGATGGTAGGATCATGGGATTGTAGGATCCATGGATTGTAGGATCCAGGATTGATCAGAGCTGACTCGTAGCTGCTCCCAGGTGGAACGTTCTGTCCTTACTCTGGGTCACTCCTCCTCTCCAGGACCATGCATGCTGTCCCCAGTTCCCGTGGGACACGGGAATATTTGGGGGATTTGGGCATTCCCAGTTTTTTTAACCATGTGCTTTTCACTCCCAACACATCGAGTGTGTGCTGTTCGTTGCTGTCAGGGGGATTTTGGTTTTTTTTTTTTAACTTCCCGGCGTGATCAGTGTGTTTGGAATATTTATGGAATCACAGGAGTGGCAGCAATTCCCTTCCTGCTGGAGGACAGAGGAGGAAAGGGCCAGGCAGAAGGGCCTTGTTAGCCAAAATTAATTAAATCCAGGCTCCCCCTCCAGGCTGGGGCTGCTGATTAATTTGGATTTAATGTTTCTGTAGAGATCAGAGCACCTATTTTTTAGCAGAGGCTGGAAAAGGGAAGGAACCCGATCACTTTTGGGGTTGGGTTTGGGGTTGGGTTTTTTTTTAAAGTGAAATAAATCTGTACCCTCTTCAAAGGCTTTTCGTTGGCTTTGTTTCTCATTTCATGCTTTGCTGGTGGTTGGAAAATTAACGGAATGATGGAATTGTTTAGGTTGGAAAAGCTCTCTGAGATCATCCAGCCATTCCCAGCAGTGCCAAGGCCACCACTAATGGATGTCCCCAAGTGCCACATCCACAGGGATTAGAAATCCCCCAGGGATTAGAAATCCACCAGGGATGGTGACTCCACTGCCCTGTTCCAACCCTCTCCATGAAGAAATTTTCCATGAATATCCAAGCTAAGTAACAACTCTCCATTTTTCTTCAATAGGAGAAAAAATAGGAAAGATTCAGCCTGGCTGCGTGGGGGTTCGGGAGAAGACCCCACATTTCCCTAAATCCAGCACCAATGGGAGCCTGGAGCAGTTGGAGCAGAGGAAATTTGGGATTTGAGGTCTCCCAGCAAGACTCAAATCCTCATCAGAATCTGAGGTTCTCGAGAAAAACTCAAAATCTCAAATCAGAGTTTGAGTTTCTCACAAAAAGGCTCAAATCCTCAAATCAGAATTTGAGGTTCTCCCAGAAAACTTTCAATCCTCAGAACATCAGGATTTGAGGTTCTCCAAAAAGGCTCAAATCAGAATTTGTCGTTCTTCACACTAAAGTCCTTAAACCATCAACATTTGAGGTTCTCCAAAAAGGCTCAAATCCTCAAAACACCAAAATTTGAGGTTCTCCCAAAAGACTCAAATACTCAAATCAGAATTTGAGGTTCTCTAAAAATCTGAATCCTCAGAACATCAGGATTTGAGGTCCTCCCAAAAAACTCAAATCAGAATTTGAGGTTCTCTAAAAAGTTTCAAATCCTCAAACCATCAGAATTTGAAGTTCTTCAAAGAGACTGAAGTCCTTAAACCATAGAAATTTGAGGTTCTCTAAAAAGATTCAAAATCTCAAATCAGGATTTGAGGTTCTCCAAAAATTTGGACTCAAATCAGAATTTGTGGTTCTTCAGACTAAAGTCCTTAAACCATCAAAATTTGAGGTTCCTCCAAAATTCTCAAATATTTAAATCAGAATTCGAGGTTCTCCCAAATGGCTCAAGTACTCAAATCAAAATTTTATGTTCTCTTAAAAGATTGAAATTCTCAAATCATCAGCATTTGAGATTCTCCAAAAGGACTGAAATTCTTAAACCATCGAAATTTGAGGTTCTCCCAAAAGACTCAAATATTTAAATCAGAATTCGAGGTTCTCCAAAAAAACTTGAAATCCTCAAAACATCAGAATTCGAGGTTCTCCAAAAAGATTCAGATGCTCAAAACCATCAGAATTTGAGATTTTCCAAAACCTCAAATCCTCAAACCATTGGAATTTGAGATTTTCCAAACCTCAAATCCTCAAACCATTGGAATTTGAGGTTCTCCAAAAAGAATCCAATCTTCCTCAGAATCTGAGGTTCTCCAAAAGAATTCAAATCCTCCAAACATCAGAAGCTGAGTTTCTTCTGAAAGCTTTAAATCCTCTGTAAAACTCCAGGCTCAGTTTGACCTTGAGCAGTTTAAGGTGTGACTCTGCTGAAATCCAAACGCTTTTCCCTGCCAGTAAAAACCAGAATTCCCTGCAAAAAATCTGGGAGAGGGAATGTAAATATTAAAAATACAATCCGACCCCAATTCAGCCTTCAGCCTCAGCCAGATGTTCCAGCCTTCAGGATGCAGGAAAGGGCGGCACAATCCAGATGTTTTGGGAAGGAATTGGATGGTTGGGTCAGGAATTTGATCCATAATCTGGGAAGGGAGCGTGAAGGAGGGAATGGCAGAAAAGCTGAGGGAGGAAAGGCAAGAAAATGATAATTTGTTGAGTTCTGGAAATTCAGCTTCTCCCTGGTGCTTTTAAAATCCCTTTTCCTATTTCCATGCAAAGTCTGCATTCCCTGGCCCACGTGTGGGATCTCAGGTGTGGAAGTTTTGGAAGCTCAGGGCTCAAGAAATGATTGCAAAATGGGAGATTATTTTCCAACATTATTATCTGAAACAAATGCAAGCGAGCCCCTGCTCACAGAAAACAAATCATTTCTTTTTACAGCTGGGAAATAAGAGGAATATTTATCCTCCACCTGTATCCTCAGCTGTGTAGAATCCAAATAAAGATACAACTCTTGCACTGGAAAGTTTAAAATTTCCTGTAAACAGGAGAAGATTGAATCGCTGAGGTCACTCAAGAGGCACAAGGATTTTGCAGGATTTTGTACTCCAAGATGAGGAAATTCTGGGAAAATTTGGGTTGTTTTATGCAGGAGGGAGCAATTATTGTGAGATGGGATGGAAGTGGGAGTGATCCTGGCTGGGAGAGCTGGGCAGGGATAGAAGGAAAAGGGAAGAGAGACTGACAAGGCTGGAATGCTGAACACAACAGCAGCAGGAGCTGGAGCTGTTGGAGCAATTCCAGAGGAATCCATGGAGCTGCTCCAGGGCTGGAGCCCCTCTGGAGCCAGGCTGGGAGAGCTGGGAATGTTCTCCTGGAGAAGGGAAGGCTGCAGGGAGAGCTTCCAGCACATTCCAGGGCCTGAAGGGGCTCCAGGAGAGCTGGAGAGGGACTGGGGACAAGGACACAGGGACAGGACACTTTTTTTTGGCTCTGAGCTCCCTGTGCCCCAGGGCTATGGAATCACTTCTTGTTCTGCCAAAATCCACCATGAAAACCTGGAGCCTTGGAAGAGCTGCTGATCTTCACCTTGAGGATCCAGCCAGCTGCTCCAGGCAAAGTGCTTCCTAAAAAGCTTTGGAATTTGAGGCTCCCTGGATCTGAATTCCCCAACCTGAGCCGCTTGGTGCAATCCATCCAATTCAAGCTCAAACCCCTTGGCCACAAAGGACACTTTGGGCTCTTCCATGGCTCCAAACTGGGACAAAATCCCAATTTCTGTGCAGGGAAAGGGCTCTGAGGAGAAACCTGCTGAGGAAAAAGGGCTCTGGAAGTAGAAGGCAACAAAAATTAATCAGGAGTTTTACTGTCTTCTGAAAACCCAAATCTTCCCTCACTTCTTACCCCTTCAGCTGGCTCTCAATAATTCTCATTTTTGCTGAAGGTTGTTTAAATCCACTTGCAAATCAAATAACTGTGCCTAAACCACATTTTATTTTTTAAAAAACCCCAACTTTGAACTGATTTTCACTCCCAATTTCCCTCCGAACATTTCACAAAATCCCTCTTCTAAATAATTCACCAGTCCTACAATACAGACAATATTATCAGAAGCCCTGGTGCTTCCACACCTCAATTAAATCTCTAATATAGGAAGGGGAAGAAAGAGAGAAATTAATGGAAGATACAATCCTGTGGTTGTTAGGAAATAATCTCCACCATTTCCCAGCTGAGAGTGCCCAGGGAAATAATTTCTGGCTTTGGGAAACGCAGAAATTACCTTTTATAATAAAGTTATAAATAAAGAACTTTTTTCTCTTTTTTTGGTTTGTTTTTTTTTTTTTTTTTTCTTTTTGAGAGTTAATCAGAAATGGATTCAGCAATAATATCTGATAGATTTTTGAAGAGAAAGAGATGAAAAAGCAGGGTTAGAAAGAAGTCAGGGGGACAAAAATTGGGATGGAAGTGACCATCAGGGGTGGCTGCTTTTCCGTCCAGGTGGGATTGGAGGCAGGACAGGTTTGGAGCTGGAGCCTGGCTGGGATTGGAGCTGAGGAACAGGAGAAGAACCCAAGCTGGCCTTGCTGGATTTCTTCAGGAAGTTCTCACCAGACACAGAAGAAGAAGAATCAAAGCTGGCTTTGCTGGATTTCCTCCAGTTTTCCCCAAGCATTTCAATCTCTGCAGGAATTAGAGAAGGGAAGAGAGTTTATTCCAATAAAAAGTGAAGCTTTACCACAGATCTCCAGTGGGGAATATCTCAACCTCATCCATTTATGCCTAAGCAGTTGCTGGTTTTTTTTATTTTAATATTAATTTGGAATGCTGGAAGTGTCCAGCATTGGATGGGGCTCGGAGCAGCCTGGAATAGTGGAAATTGTCCTTGCCCATGACAGGGGTGGAACTGGATGATTTTTAAGGTCCCTCCCAACCCAACCCATCCTGGTTCTGTAATTCCAGGAATATCACTCCAACCTTTCAATATGTCCTCTTCTTCATCATCATCTTCTGGCTCCTGGTGCTCAGTTTTGGCTTTTCTGTGGAGGTGCCTCTGAGGAAGGGGAATGTTGGTCCACGGACCTTGGTCGGCAACAGGTGAGAGAAAAACGTGTCCCCTGATACGTGCCAATTCCCTAAAGCTGAGGGGGGCAGGGGGGAAAGATTCCTGGTTTAAAATAGGAGTGAAAAAGGAAATTCCTGGTGTCTGACAGAGTTCCTGATGTTGCAGTCACACGGCTCAGCTGAGAGAGGGAGAAATAAACCCCAGCGCTTGCCCAGCCCACAAAAGCTGTTCCTAAAGATCTCAGAACTTGGGGACACCCACATCTCTCAGTTTTCATTCCCTGAAATGGAAAATGTAATTAATGTGGGGTAATAGAGAGGCTCAGCGGCAGATGGGAGATCAGGATTGCAGCTCCCTGCTCCCAAACCTGTGGAGCGGCACTGCGGGAAAGAATTCTGAGTAAATAAAAGAGAATTTCCTTGGAATGGTTCCTGTGATACCACAGGGATGCCTTCTGGATGCTGGCCTGGAGCAGAGCCCAGCCAGAGCCAAAGGAGAAATTTGGGATTTATTCCAAGGGGGAATCTCTGGGCACACCTGGGGCCACCCCCAAAATGAACCCAAAATTGGCACAAAATGGACAAAATGGCCACGAGGTCTCACACTTTAATAAATTCTGGCTCATTAACATATTGGAATTAATTGTGCAATTCCAGGTTCTGAAGCTCCATCCCCCTTGGTTTTCCTTCTCCTTTCACTTTTGGTTTTGTTCTTGGCTGAAAGTTTTCCTTGGTCCCAAACTGGAGAAGGAATTGTTTTGCCTCCCTGCTCTGTGCCGAGAGCTCAGTAGCACCAAATATGAAACCTAAAACTCCCCACCAAAACAGCCCAGATTCTAAAAATATAAAAGCTCCAACTTAAGGCATCCCCAAGGACGACATAAACCTTGAGGAGCTCCCAAAGCCCCTCTGAGCTGTTGGAGCTCCTGCAGGAAAATCCAAATCCTTTCCCTGCAGCAAATCCAGAGCCAAGATCTGAGCGCTCAGACCCCGCTCTGCTAAAAGCTTCCCATTCCCAGATATCCAGAAATCCTCAATTTATCCCAAGGAAAGCAAGGAAAGGATTTATGGATTTATCAGTTGTTGTGGTTTAGTCCTGATTGGACAATTTTGTAATGCTGACACCTGATTAAAGCAATGAAAAGGGTGGATACGCCTCAAGTGAAAACACATTTTGAGGTGAGATTCTGGGAACAGCTCTCCTGATTTCCAGGGGGGTGGCGGGTAAGAAGCGGCCTGGGCGGGCCAAATTCTCCTTATCCTCCTCCCACCTTGCCAGGCAAGGAAAGCGAAGCAAGGGGGTGGAAAGCTGATGGTTCAGTTCTGGCGCTGAGATCTGCTGAGCCCTGCCTGCAACGCTGTGCAGGAAGAGAGGGAAGGTAAAGGGAATGGAGAGGGAAAAGTTGAGAGACAGGAAGGGAAATGGGGTTAGGGAAAGGAGAGGGAAAGGAAAGGAATGGAGAGGGAAAGGAAGGGAGAAGAAAGGTATGAGAGGGAAGGAGAGTGAAAGGAGAGGAAAGGAAAGGGAATGGATAGGGAAAGGAGATGGAAAGGTGAGGGAAGGAGAGGAAAGTGAAAGGAGAAGAAAGGGATGGAAAGAGAGGAAAGAGAAGGAAGGTGAGGGAAAGGAGAAAGGGAAAAGGAGAGGGACAGGAGAAGGAAAGGGAGGGACAGGAGAAGGAAAGGCAAGGGGAAGAGGAGAAAAGAAAGGGAGGAAAGGAGAGAAAAGGAAAGGAAATGTAG
>CM031879.1:193023-211500 GCA_018697195.1 Certhia americana
GAGATTTGGGCTCTGAATTCCAGCTGCCAGGAGAATTTTGGGCTCTGAATTCCAGCTGCCAGGAGAATTTTGGGCTCCGAATTCCAGCTGCCAGGAGAGCTTTAGGCTCTGAATTCCAGCTGCCAGGAGAATTTTGGGCTCTGAATTCCAGCTGCCAGTGAGCTTTAGGGTTGTTCCAAAGGGCCTGGCTCAAGGCACGGCCCTAATTCCGGGTGTGGGAATGGGATCCAGCCTGCTCTGCTTCCCTAGGCCCTGCTGGGGGTCCCAAGCCAAGAGAAGGAGGAAAAAAGGGATTATCCAGGAAAAACTGCAGTGTTCCTGGTCACAGGCAGAGCCCAGAGCTCCTCCTGGAACTGGAGCAGCAGAGGAAGCCACCGAGTCCTGGGGAGGAACAGTGCCAAGAAAACACAGCCCCAAAATGGGGGAGAGCTGCCCCAAAATGGGGGAGAGCAGCCCCAAAATGGGGGAGAGCTGCCCCAAAATGAGGGAGAGCTTTCCTCTGCAATCTTCTCCTCTCAGCAAGGGGACACACGAGGTGACACCCCTTCAAATGACACAGGAAGTGTCACCTGTTTGGTTGTGGAATGAATGAATGAGCAAGTAAATAAATAAGTTAATTAATTAATTAATTAATTAATTAATTAGGGTGTTCATCACCCAGGGGAGGAGAGAATTCTCAACACACGAGGCTGAGGGAGGGAAAGGCACTACAGAGCTCAGCACCTGGTGGAATTTAAAGACCACCAATTCCAAGATTCCTGATTCAATTCCTGAGGAATTTCAGGATCGTGATTTCTCCCAAATGCCACTGGGCAGGAACTGAGGCAATCACTTAAAAAAGAGAGAATAACTGAGAGCAACACCTGAGAAATTAGATTTATACTCACATTTCTCACTCAAATTCTGTTTTTTCCACTCCTGGATCAAGTTTCTCTCAGCCTCTTTTCCCTTTCAAATATCCCCTGCAAAGGAATCTCTTGAAATTCCCTTGCTGGGGGTGTGAATGATGGCAAAATGAAACCATTCCTGTCCGTGCCAGCTTTGTGTGATGCTGCAGCACCACAAGTTTTATCAGGATGAGTTCAGGGTTAAAAGATTTAGGAGTTAGGAATGTAGCTGGCAAGATAGAAGCAATAAATTTTGATTAAGAACTTAACGAGGGGATTAGAAGAAGAAGAAGCTAAAGGTTTGATTATTAAAATATAGGTATAATTGAAATGGAGTGAAGACAATTGATCAGGAATTTGAATTCAGTTATGTTTATAGAAGCAATTAAAGACCACCAATTCCAAGATTCCTGATTCAATTCCTGAGGAATTTCAGGATCGTGATGTCTCCCAAATGCCACTGGGCAGGAACTGTGGTAATCACTTAAAAAGAGAGAATAACTAAGAGCAACACCTGAGAATTTAATTTTTAATTCGGTTATGTTTATGGAAGCAACAGGGAGTACAGGCAGCATTGTAAAAAATTAGGAACTGAGAAATCAATTTGTGATAATTGGAGCCAAGAGAAGAGGCCTGGACCATGACCAGGGGGTCAAGAAGCCCTGGCACTGGGGACAAAGGAGTGAGGAAGACTTGTGACTTCCTCTTCACAAACCCACTGACCCAAATTAGGAAAAGCACTGATTCAATTAAAAAGAGAACTGCAACCGTAATGAACATTTAGTTCATTTTAATACAGAGGAATTAATTTTCATATGAATAGCTTCTCAAATGATTTTATGAATATGTAAAACCTTTGTAAATATAGAGAGAGAGCTGATGCTTTGGGAATTTCCACGTGGGATTTACCTCCAGGAAAATAATTTTTTAATTACCAACAGCTGAAAGATTCCTTTGTCTGGGGCACCTTTGTGCGTGGAGGATGGTGATGGTTTAAAATTCACCTTCATCCCACCCCAAACTGAGCTCACCTGGTCTCTGGAATGGCCTGGGATAAATTCTGCTCCGGGAGGACATTCCTGGTATCTGAAGGCCGAGGTAAAATTATTTTATGGGGCTGCTGATGGGAGCGCTGAGATTCAGGATCCAAATCCCTGAAATAATCCCAAAATAAAGTTCTTGGCAGAACTCAAAGCAGGAGAGGGCAACTTGCTCAGAGAGAAATGGAGATTTTTAAATTTTTTTTGTTTTTATTTAGCACACCCCAAATGGGGTGAGATGAATCCCAGCCCTTGTGGGATAACGCCCAAAAGTGAGGAATTTGTTTTAGAACAACTCAAAATCAGCGTTTCTGGCAAATTTGTGCGGGCACCACTTCATTTCCAGGCTCAAACCAGAGTTAAACCCCAGAGAAGCAGCAAAAAAATGAGAGAAGCCCTTAATGAAATGCTGAGCTAAGAGGTTTTCGAGGTTTTCCCCCGCTTTAATGATGCTCTAAATCTGTGATTCTGAAAAAAAATAAATGAATTAAAACCACACAACCCGCCACTGAAATCAGTCAGAGCAAAGCACCCGACATTGCCTGGCAATGAGACATCCAAATGACTTTAATTACACCTGCACACAGCCAGAGGCAAAGAATAATTTGGATTTAAGGATCCAAATTTATGCAGATCAGCCCGCAGGGTTGCCATAAATAAAATAAGTTGGATTCTCGTGTGACACTGCCTCAAATTTTCTGCCAGACTCGGGGAAAAATAAGCAATATATTTCTGTTTAAATTAAAATGTGCAATGAGGAGATTCATCTTTAAATATTTACTGATGCACCAGAAAGGCAAAGTTTGAAGTGCTTGAGGAACTTTCTTGCTATTTTTTTTTTTTTCAGCAGTTTTAGATGTTTCATAGGATTTTGATTTTTATTTTTGATTGGAATGGGGTTCTCTGGCCTTTCCTGGTCACAGGCAGGTATTTCTGCTTCCCAGTGCTCTCCCAGCAAAATTCCAGCACAAATGGATTTTCAGAGAGGGAGGAAATTTGATTTGGCTGGGGAAAAAAAAGAAAAAAAAAATTCTTTTTTTTTTTTTTTTTTCATTGGTAAAAGCTGCCCTGCAGCTCCATCCAGGGGCTGTTGGCACTGGAGCCAGTGGGAGAAAAGGAAAGGCAGGGCTGGGTGAGCCAGGGGGAAATACTAAAATTACAGAATTTTTCCTCATTTCATGACAGAAAAAATGCCTGGATTTAAAAAAAAAAAAAAAAAATCTCTTTGGCACTGATAGTTCTTTTCAGCCAGAGGAGTCAGAATCCAAATCCTCAAATAAAACATTGCTCAGAACATTGAGACAGATAAAATCTGCCAACAGATTAAAAAAAAATATATATATCTTTCCCTGTGGCAGCTTTTAGCTGATCAAATTGGTATTTCCAGTTGCTAAAAATACACAGGATCTTTTTCCTGGATAATTCATGAATTTGGCTTTTTGAAATTTTAATTTTCTTTGTAAAATACTCTGTTTAGGTTTCCTGCAAAGCCCTCAGAGCAAAGTTCTCTGGTATTTCTCAGAATAATTTGAAATTAATCAATTAATAATTTTTAATCAATTTTATTCTCCTCATTTGCTCTACAGAATGGTTTGGGTGAGAAGGGACCTTAAAAATCCCATGGGCAGGGAATGTTCCCCGATCCCAGATTTTCCCAAACCCTCTCCAACCTGGCCTTGGACACTTTCAGGCTCCAAAATTCCATATCCAGAGAAAGATCCAACAAATCCTTGGGGAGTTTTCCAAGAAAATCTTGGTAACCTTCTGGGGGGGCGTTTAAATCATGGTTTAATTCTGATTTAATTCTTTTTAATTCTCGATTTAATTCTCTATTTAATTCTTGAATTGATTCTGATTTAATTCTTGAATTAATTCTGATTTAATTCTTTAATTAATTCTGATTTAATTCTCGAATTAATTCTGATTTAATTCTCGAATTAATTCTGATTTAATTCTGATTTAATTCTCGAATTAATTCTGATTTAATTCTTGATTTAATTCTTGATTTAATTTAAACAAACACACGCCAAAGCACAACCAGGCTTGCCTGAGCTGCCTGATTCCAGGTTTTCTGCTGATTCCTGCAGTCCAGGATTCAGATTCTCCCTCAGAATTCCAAATATTTTCTAACATTCCAGTTAGAAAGCAGGATTCCTGCAGGGATTGGGCTTTGTCTGCTCTTGCCTCCCATTCCCAGCTGTCCCTCAGGGCCACATTCCCTCAGGAAATGCTGATTGGGGCTGACAGGATTTTCTCTCACCTGCCCCAGAGTTTATCTCCAAAATCAACTTCCCAAGAGTGAAAATTGTGGAATAAAGGGAGCAAAAAAAAATTCAATAATCAAAGCAAACAGAGGAGGAATTTATGCTGCAAATCAAAAGAAATTTCCTTTTTTTTTTTTTTTTTCTCATCTCAAAATAATATAAAAGGAACGAAACAACTACCGAAATTTTTTTTTTCCCTTTCAGGAAAGATTTGCAAAACACATTTGCCTTAAGCTTGAAAAGTTGGTTTTCTACAGAGAATTTAATCCTGGAGGTTTTTATAATTTTCTTTCTTTTGGAGAAAAAATACAATAATTAAAGCAAACTGAGAGGAGGAATTTATGCTGCAAATCAAACCTCCAGCAACAAAAAATTCCTTTTATTTTTTTTTTTTTCTCATCTCAAAATAATCTAAAAGGAATGAAACAACTCCTTAAAAATTTTTTTTTTTCTTTCAGGAAAGATTTGCAAAATGCTTGGACCGTTGGTTTTCTAGAGAGAATTTAATCTTGGAGGTTTTTGTAATTTTCTTTTTTGGCAGAATCTCCAGACTCTGCCACTGGAAAAATCCTCCCCAGCACATCTGGAACGTGCAGCTGGTGGCTGGAATGAGCTGAATTTTTCAATTCCTTCTGCTGCTTTAAATTCCACTTCTGGGAATTTATCCATGGCAGGTAGGAAAAAAAATTGGATGTGGAAAGTTTCCACCAGGGAGAGCCACAAAAGATCAATCAAAGAAGATTTTTTTTTGAGATTTCTGGAGTTTTAAAGTAATTTTTGGAAGCTCTGACCATGAGGAGGAAGTGGAAGGAAGGCAGTCAAGGTAACATCCATTAAAAAATAGTAAAAAAAATAAAATAAAATTAAGAAGTGAGATCTTCTTAGCTTTAAAAATCCTATTTAAACAGAGATATGGGCTGCAGAAAAAAATCCCCTTGTGTCACCCTTCCAACACTAATTATTAGTGCTAAAAAATCACCTCAGGGACTCTGAGCTGCCAAAAAAATGCTCCTTTTTCCTTCTCTCAGATGAATTTGTAATAATTTCATAGTTTTAGACGAGTTCCTTGTGGCTGTGAGATTTTCAGTGGTTTTTTTTTTTGGGATTGCTGCGCTCCCAAGTCAAAAACCAGGGGGGTTGGGATTTATTTGGAGGACTGGATTGAAAAAAAAAAAAGAAAAAAAAAAAAAAAGATTTCTGATTTTCAACCTCTGAGAGTTTCTGGTTGCTCATCCCTCAGAGCAGTGGGGAAGGAACCTTAAAAAGGTATTTGGGAGTTGATTGGGAGGAATTTCATTGGAATTTTTCCGGGTTACCTGTGGCAAAGGAGCGCCTGGCGAGCTGCAGAGAAACGTCTTTGGAGAGAGGCTTCTGCCTGGGAAAGGGAAAAAAAAATCAGTAATTTTTACACAGCAGTTTAAATTTCTTTATTTCCTAATAAATCAGGGGTTATTTCGTTGGGAAATGTGGGATTTCATTGGGAAATCCGGGTGATTTAAATGTCTGGGATCCTCTTTTCTCCTGCTGAGATTCCAGAGGGTTTGGATTTAGGTATCCTGGGAAAACAGTGGGGTTGGATTAGGACCAACGAGGTGCTGGAGCTACAAAAATGATAAATTTGGGTCTGTGTCAGAACCCTAAACACAAGAAATGTCAAACTTCCTGTGCTGACAAAAACTAATCCTCAAAAATACATTACATTTAACTTAAAACCATAAAAAACCCCTTGCAGAATTAAGTAAAAGCACTAAAATTGTAAATATGTTGTTAAATAAAAGGGTGTTGTATCACAAAGAAAACAATTTAAAATGGAAAGTTTTCAAAATATAATAATATCTATATAACAATATATATAATAATATATAGCAATATGAGATATATAAATATAAATATAACAATATAATAATATTTATAACAATATATAATTTCATATAACAATATAAATTGTTATATATAATTATATATAACAATATAATAGTATATAACAATATATAATATATATATAGCAATATACAGTAATATATAGCAATATAATAATAACATATAACAAAATAGAAAAATTAATGTGTAAATCAGTTGTTCTTCTCCTTCTGCTTCACAAATTTAAATAATTTTGTGTAATTACTTGCAAAAGTCCGCAATACAAAACACAAGTAGTTAATTATCAAGTTAAAAATAAAAATAAATTAGTTAGCATCACATAATTAAAAAGTTTAAACTTCAAAAAAACCTTAAAAACTAAACTCTCAAAACTATTTGTTCTCTGTTAATATATCAGAACAGCTCTGAAATGTTTTTGGTTTGGTTTTGATCTCTGAATTTGTTCACAGGAGCCCCAAAATCTCCACAATTCCCTGGGAACGGGGACAAGAGGAGAGGGAACGGCCTCAGGCTGGGCCAGGGTGGATTTTTGGGGAAAAATTTCTCCGTGGCAAAATCTTTTAAACACTGGAGCAGCTGCCCAGGGCAGTGGTGGAGTCAGCGAGCCTGGAAGTGTGGAAAAAAAAAGGAAAAAAAAGGGAAAAAAAAGCAGAAAAAAATGGGGAAAAAATGAGGAAAAAATGCACTTTGTGGCAATCAGCTTTTGCTTCACCAGGTTCTTCTCCTCAAGGATTAAAAGTGTGAGAGAGACAGAATTCTTGTTGGTGCTATAAATTACAGCCCTCAGGATAAATCTTAATTAATTAATTTATTAGATATAAGGCAAATACAAAGCCAGCAAACAAGCCAGGGAGCCCCCACTTCAATGGCACACACCTTAGTGCAGCAGCTCTCTCGATTTATTTGGTTTCTAGTTCCTCAGGAAAAAAAAAAAAAGTTGAGTTCTGTGTGTGCCAACAACTTTATTTTGGGATTTTTGTAGGGATTTGGATCCTTTCATTTCTCCGTCTTTACGTAGTTCTCCCTATTTATTTGGTTTCTAGTTTCTATTTTCTCAAAGCCCCCTCCTCTTTCATTTCTCTGTTGAAATCCAGAAGGCAGAGGATATTTCTCTGCACATTTTAAGGGATCTGACAAATCCTTTTAACCTTCATCCATGGAAAGGGCTTCCCAGGCTCTGGGATGAAACAGAACTTTTAAGAATATAAATTAGTAGCATAATACTAATTTATCACAGGGGGAGAGATTTGGATTTTTGGGGTTGTTAGGATGGGAAGGAGATGAAGACAAGCTGGAGGATCCTTGTGGTTTTCAGGCTTCTTCCTCCACATTCTGCAGTGTTGGGGACACAGGAACATTGGGAACAATTTGCTGCAGTGCCACGTGAACAGAGATTTAGTTATTGGTAGAAAAATAGAAATAATGTCTGTTTTTGGTGATAGTTGGGTGAATTATCTTTAAGAGAGCCTGGATTCTGTGTGTTGGAGGCTTTTTGGTGCCTTTTCTCCCTCACCCCAAGCTGGTGTAAAACCTGAAACTGCTGATCAGAAAATAATAAACAACCTGGAGAGGGAGGACAACCAAGAATCCAGTTTGGCTTTTTACTTAATAAGGATTTCTGAAAATCCTCTCCTATTGAGGTGAGACATGTAGGAGTGGAAGAACTCCCACATTTCTCCATCTTTACACAGTTCTCTTTATTTATTTTCTAGTTTCTATTTCCTCAGAGCCCCCTCCTCTTTCATTTCTCCATCTTTCCCTGGCATCCTTGTTTTTGCAGGGCTGCACCTGCTCGGTCGGTGGCTTGTCCTTTTTTGCAGGAGCAGCTGTGTCTTGCGAGACATCTTTTGCAAGCAGCTTAAAATAGATTTGCTTCGTGCACAATTTTTAGTCATATTGTTCACAAAAGCAATTATAATTTGCACTATGGCTACAAAAACGGTTAAAATTTACAATAATTTGTAAAAGCAAATACAAAATAGCTGAAGCTGTTAGGTAGCAAATTGTAATATCTGATAACTTTGTCAACTCAAGGGCTAAAACATTATTAACAAATTAACAAATAAACCCAAAGATGCATAATGGTGCTGTGAGGCCTACTAGAAATATCCTTTTATTGTGGTTCCATGATTTATTTGGCTTTCCTCCTTTTGTTTGGTTAATAAAATATAAGGTTATAAGGTATAATGTGTAAATATATATATATATACTCTCTCTATATATATATATTATATATTATATAATATATAATATATAAGGTTATAATGAGGATAAAGGTTATTTTTATACTGATCCCATGCAATGGATCTGTATTGACACGAATCACATTTGGGATTTCTGCCATTGGGACTGGGATATTTATTATTTTTTATCTCAGTTCCAGCCTCTCTTACCCCGAGTGTTTCTACATGCTGAGGTAACAGAGCAAAAATGGAACACAGAGTTCTGCCTTGAAGGTCTTTTAAGCCTAAACTTCCCAGTTAGGAGATGTTAACTGTCCTGGTTTAGGGTGAATTTGGGAAGAAACCTCTGAGTGGGGTCTGTCTAGAACACAAATCCAACTGGCCCCTCCTCCAGCTGGTTCAGGAAAAAAAATTTCCTTGGAGGAAAATGGAAAAAAAATCGTTTATTTAACAGGTGTGAAAACCAGGGTTCACTCTGTAGAATTTTGTAAGTTTAATTATAATAATCATAGTAATAATAATAATAATATTGAGATTTAAAAAAAGGACAATAGCAGCACTGGGGTGCCTTTGACAAACAGCCAAAGAGCACAAAGACATTTAAAATCAAGGTTTCTATCTACAGGTACATTGCTGGGATTCCATGCATATTCATTAGCTTACACATTATTAAAATATTTCTGGGAGTTTTTGATGTTACAGTGGTTCTTTGTGTTTGATTTTGCCCATCTTTGCTTATCTGCATGACATCAATAAATTTTATTTCTTCCTGTGATTTAATTCCTGCTGTTTCACACTCCTCTTGATAAGAGAAAATGATGAGTTCTCCTCCCATCCTCTGTGGTGCTCTGTTTTGTGTCACTGTTTTCTTATCACTGGATGGGGCAATTAATGGATGATCTTACACAGCTCTGTGAGTTCCACAAAAGCTTTTTCACATCTGATATTTGGGAGGAGGAGGAGGAGGAGGGGACAGAGGAGATGGAGGAGACGATGGAGAAGGAGACGGAGACAGAGAAGGAGAAGGAGATAGATATGGAGAAGGAGGAGAAACAGAAACAGGAGAAGGAACGGGAGAAGGAACGGGAGAAGGAACGGGAGAAGGAACGGGAGAAGGAACAGAACAAGGAACAGAACAAGGAACAGAACAAGGAACAGAACAAGGAACAGAAGCAGCAGAAGAAGAAAAGGAGAAGAAACAGAAGAAGAAGAAACAGAAGAAGAAGAAACAGAAGGAGAAGAAACAGAAGGAGAAGAAACAGAAGGAGCAGAAACAGAAGAAAAAACAGAATATGAAGAAGACTACACCCTAATCCCTCCATCTTGTCACATATATATTATTTTAACCCACCACCTTAAACTCTAAATTTTTCACCCTGTGATTTAACACACTTCTATTCAACTCCACACTCACAATCTCAGTGCTGCCACTCACTTTTTGGGAGCCTTTCCCAAGGTCAAATGCAGTGTATTTTTGAGGATCAGTCCCTGTCAGCACAGAAAGTCTGAAATTCTCTGTGCCCAGGGTTGAGTGGTCACCATGATCCTGGAAGTCTTTCCAACCTTAATTCTGAGAAAGAAGGAATTTCCTGGAGCAAGCTTGAGCGAGTGAAAATTACTCAGAATGGATTTTTACAATCCATTTTGAAGTTTGTAGGGTTGTGTTCATTATCAGGTGCTGTGTCATTTGTCAGGTCAAACAAACCCAGCACCATGTTGAGCTGAAAAAGTTTAATAAATAATTTAATAAATGACAGAGGAACCTTATTAAATCCTGCTTTGTTATCAGCTGATTGCAGTGATAGTTATCAATTTAATGGGGAAATCGTGGCTGCAGCCGAGGTGTTTTGTCATGGGCTGAGACAGCACAGCTAAACTGCTCAATATTCACATTAGAATCGTGAATTTCTTCACTATTTATCCCAAGGAAAGAGTTTTACTCTGCTCAGATGCCCACTGAGCTTGGGTTTAATTTCATTTTATTTTGTTAAATATAGAATTCCGACCTTTTTTTTAATCCCTGGGTGGATTACAGGTATAGAACCTTTCAGTTCTTATCTTTTATAATTAATTACAGCCAGAGAAAATGAGGGCAGGGCTGGCCTGATCACAAGGGAGCAGGCTGCAAGGACTCAGATTTTTATTTCACATGAATCTCTTCTTATTTTTTTTATTTCAGTTCTCCACGAAGTGAGGGGAGTGTGGTTACTGTGGTGAAAGGACATTATTTGGGTGCCAAAATCATTTCCAGTCCCAAATGTAACAGCTGAGCCAAAATTTGGTTTTCAAGTTGCAGAAATATTTCTATTTTTCCCCATTTAATTTGGTCTAAGAGGCATCTGGGTTTCATCTTGAAGGTTGACACTGTGAAGCTTTTGCTGTGTGGGAAAATAGAATGAAAACTCAGAGCAGTAAATAACGCAAAGGTATTCCTGGAAAAAGAGAATAATAAGAAAAAAGAGCTTTGTGGCCACCAAGTGAGTTAAACCTGAGGTAAATGATGGCCTCCTCCACCACAAACCACTTCACAAAATGTAAACTTTGCAAATAAAAGTGAAAAAACCTAGGAATCGTTGAGGTAGGAGTGATGGAAGAGTGTCACAAAGGAAATATTTCGGCTTCTCCCTCACCTTAAACCAAGAAAGGTTTGGATGAAAATGAACAGCACTGCTGGCAGTTTGGGAACTTGGCACTTGAAAAGAAGATTTCATTGCAGAAAACTGAAAGATGGGACTTTCCCTGTTTGAATCGCCCATTTCTCAGTCATAACTTTCTTCCACACCATTTTTAAATCTTGAGGAAGGGAGGCAGGGGTTGTTCCTCTGTTGGAACCCTGGGCACAGAGAATTTCAGACTTTCTGTGCTGACAGGGACTGACCCTCAAAAATACACTGCATTTGACCTGAGGCTGTGGGAAAGGCTCCCAAAAAGTGAGTGACAGCACTGAGATTGTGAATGTGGAGTTAAATAGAAGTGTGTTAAATCATAGGGTGAGAAATTTAGGGTTTGGGGATATAGTAATATATATGTGACAAGATGGAGAGTGTAGTCTTCTTCTCCTCCTTCTTCTCCTTCTTCTCCTTCTCCTTTTTATTCTTCTCCTCCTTCTCCTTTTTATTCTTCTCCTTTTTATTCTTCTCCTCCTTCTTCTCCTCCTTCTCCTTTTTTCTTCTCCTTTTTTCTTCTCCTTTTTATTCTTCTCCTCCTTCTTCTCCTTTTTATTCTTCTCCTCCTTCTCCTTTTTCTTCTTCTCCTTCTTTCTTCTCCTTCTTTCTTCTCCTTTTTCTTCTCCTTTTTTTTTTCCTCCTTTTTCTTCTCCTCCTCCTTCTTCTTCTTCTCCTTTTTCTTCTTCTCCTCCCCCTTCTCCTTCCTCTTCTTCTTCTCCTTCACAATTTTGGGCGATTTTCTGTGACTCGTTGAGGAAATCCTCAGTGCAGGACATGGGGGATTAGTTATTGGGTTAAAAAATGAAAATAAATTAGTTGGCATGTCATAATTGAGTACTTCAGGCTTAAAAAGACCTTGAAGGCAGAACTCTGTGCTTTGTTTTAGCTCTGTTACCTCAGCATGTAGAAGCACTCATGGTCAGTGAGGCTGGAATTGAGATTAGAAATAATAAACATCCCAGTCCCAACAACAATTCTGTCTCATGCTTTTAATCCTGACCTTGGGAAGAAGAACCTGGTAAAGCAAAGGTGTTATCCACATTCCTCCACCACCAGCACAGATTTCAACCATCACAGGAGTTATAAATACACAGAGAGAGGGGGAATTGAGGGTCCTGCCAAGCCATCCCTCATGGCAATGACAGCATCACCCTGGAACGGATCTGATTTTACAACTTTTCATTTCCTTTTTCCTCTTTTGGCTGTTGTTGTCCTGCAAAAGGAGCAGCAGCCACAGAGGGAATGTGTCTCCCTGTTTTTGCATGTTTCTCTTAGCCTTCTAATGTTTGGAATTCTTGGAGTCAGTTTCTCATATATTTTTAATGTAAATAAAAATTGTTTTGCGTCCCTCTCTAGAGGAAGTGAGACTTGATAGATTTTGGTTTGACCTGTGGGATTAGAGAGGTTAGACTTCATTCTCCAATCCCTGGTCACCTTTGAAAAGATACATAAATATATAAATATATATAAAAGTCACACAATAAACTATTTTTTTTCCTTCCTTTCTCTGTGAAGAGAGTTGTCGTGCATGTGTGTTCATTTCTTGTTGAACAGTGACAGGAACGTCCTGGGGGAAAGGACAATTAGGGAGGAAAGAGGAAAAAATAGGAAGAGGGATGGGTTTCCAGAGGTTGTTTGAAATCCTAGCATTTTGTAGATTAAGAAAGCAAAAGCAGGTGAAAAATGTGATTAAATTTGATTTTCACTGGAATAAAACTGGGAAGGGCTTGGCTGGATGAGTTTTCTGCTGCTATGGGATGATGTTCATAAGGAATCCTCTTGCTCCTGTGAACTGCCTCCAGCTATTCCCGTGGAACAGGACAATTCTGTGTCGCTGTGTAGAACTGAGAGATGAAATTCTGCTCCTTACACCAGTACACAAGTGGATGGAATCACTAATGCATTTATTCTGGAGTAAAAATCAGCAGAAAATACAATTTGTGCTCTTCTCTGAGTTTTGCTGCCTCAATCCCAAGGGAATGGAGGGACAGGACAAGGGGGATTGGCCATAAACTGAAAGAGGAAAGGGTTGGATGGAATATTGGGAAGGAATTCTTTCCTGTGAGGGTGGGGAGGCCCTGGAATGGAATTCCCAGAGCAACTGTGGCTGCTCCTGGATCCCTAGAAATGTCCAAGGCCAGCCTGGACAGGGCTTTGAGCACCCTGAGATAATGGGATGTGCCCAGAGGGTGAAACTGGATAAGTTTAGGGTCCCTTCCCACTCAAACCATTCCAGGATTCCACCACAGCCAAGCTGAGGACACAAACAGAGATTCAGCCACATCATGAGGGAAAAAAAAAATAGGAAAAAGATGCTGGGATTTGGATTTCTCCTCATTATTTTTATTGCCATGGCAGAAGTGAGTATTTATGGGAAAAAAATTACATGTCTGAATCCTAAATTGATCCAGCCCAGAGCCCTGGTGGGAGAGAAAACTCCTGTCTGAAATCCCTCAGCTCCCAAACTTCCCATCTCAGCTCCTTCCTCTTTTTTTTGGGAATGTGCACAACAGGAATTCCAGAATGTCCCTGCCCATGGCAGGGGTGGCACTGGAAGATCTTTTAGGTCCCTTCCAACCCAACCCATTCCCTGACTCAGGAGAACTGGGAAAATCCAGAACTGTTGAAATCCAAACGAGAACAGAGAACAGGAATTAATTTTCCCTGGAGAAAGCAAAGTTTGACTCCAACTCCTCATTCCTGAGGTGAGGGGAACTGCTCCTTACCACAGAGCCTGGTGGTGCAGTCAGCATATCCAGGAGGTCTCTGGGATAATTTTTGACAGGAGGATCCAAGAATTCACTGATGGATGGAGACCGAGGGTGTGCAGCAGTTCCTTCACCCGGGGACGACTTCTCCTCTGCGAAGAGCTGAGTTCTGGAGCCTGGGGTGGAAATAAAAATATTTTAAGAATAAAAATATTCTGAACACAAGCAGGAAGGAACAGTTATTTTCCATCCCTGGAAGTGGCCAAGGCCAGGCTGGATGGGGTTTGGAACAACCTGGGAGAGTGGAAGGTGTCCCTGCCCGTGGCACTGGATGGGCCTTAAGGTCTCTCCACACAATTCAGTTTTTAAAACCAAAACGATTTCAAATGATTCAAATCATTTCAAAATCGAGAAAAAAAAAATCTATAAACTGGCATTTATCTTGTGTATAAAATCACATCTAAAGATGAAATGAAGCCATAGAAATAACCTTATTCATATTTTTGTTTGGCATTTTTTTCCTCGGAGGGCTCTGGCGCTGGTTTTCCAGGGAAGTTGTGGATTCCCCATCCCTGGAAGTGGCCAAGGCCAGCTTGGAGCACCCTGGGATACTGGAAGGTGTCAAGGTTGGAACTGGCTGGGCTTTAAATTCACTCCCAACCCAACCCATTCCAGGATTTTAATCATTTTAAATCCCGTGGATAAAAGCTGCCAATGGAAGTATAAAGCATTACCAGCTCCAAAAAATGTCCTACTTCTGCTATCAAAAGTGTTTTCAAAGAATTTATCTATTTTCTCACAGGATTTTTTTTTTTTTAACTCTCTTCACCAGCAAAAGATCTTGCCCAGTAATTCATTAAAAAAAAAAGAAAAAAGAATTATAAACCTCTCATAATCACCCACAACCAATCCTTCCCCTGTTCCAATCTCACTAAAAATGTCCCTTTTAAAGACAACCTCGGGGCAAGGTTTGGAAAAGAAATTATTGCCCACAGTCCATGAGAAGAGAGGATCTCTAGAAACAGGGGAGTTAAACTTATTTAAACACCTATAAACGGGGCTCTAAGTGAATTTAATGGTGTGTAGTAAATTTAAAAGTTACTTTATGAGCAGCACAATTGCCCAAATCTTGCAGTGTTAATGAAGTGTAGTGACAAGTCACTCTCTGAAAGAGCTGCTGAGGAATACAAAGTCCTTTAAAGGAGCTTCAGATGCTTAAATCTATCTCCAAAAACACCAGGATTATACAAAAAAATCTTTTCATTTTAATCCTCAGCCTTTTTTTCTTCTTTTCTAATCGCCTCTCAAGGGTTTGGTGGGGTTTGTTGCCTTCGAGACAAAATGTCCCCAGAGTTTTTAAGGCAAGAAAATACAATATTATAGCAAATAAGGCCAGGAAATCAGCTTTTTCATTTCAGATGAATGGGGAAGTTCTGGAAATTAAAATAAAATTGACTTAATTTAAGGCTAAATAAGATTTTTCAACAAAGTCCTCATTGCTAGAGCTCTGAGAAGCCACAATGTGTGCAGAAGCTTTTCCTGTGTCCAGTGGGAAATTAATATTAATTCTTCCATGATCCAAAATTACATGAAATTATGAACTGATGAATATTGCACTGTCCTTTATTAAAAATTTCAGACATTTTGCCCTTTTTTCAGCTACTTTTATTTGCAGCCTTCCCAGTTCACACAGGCTGTGGATATTGGCTCTGTGCTCCTGAGGGAACTGATTCTCCATCCTGTTCCAATGGATCTAAAATGGAACCAAATCCCTAAACCCAAATCCCTCTGGAATCAGAGGGAGAAGTTCCTAAAAATGAGATTTTTAATTCATCTTCCACATCCTCTTTTTACCGTCATGTCTTTTTGTTTGTTTATGTATTTTTTATTATTCCAGTGGAGTTCTTCTCTCTCCCTTCCCCTCCTGTAGCCAATTCTGTGAGTACAGGGACAGGAAAGAACTGGAGCTGTGCCAGGTTTAGGTTGGATTTTAGGAAAAATTTTAGGAAAAATTTTTCCCCCAGAGGGTGCTGGGCACTGAGCAACTTCCCAGGGCATGGGCACATTCCCAAATCAGCTCCCAGGGATGCACAGCCTGGGATTGTTGGACTGTCTCTGTGCCTGGATGATCCTTGTGGGTCCCTTCCCACTCAGGAATTCCATGAAATTTTGCAGGGAACCATTCCCTGACCCAAGTTACACAAGCAGGAATGAGAGCAAGCACTTGGATTGGCTGGAAGTGGCCACGAGGCTCCAGCCTCGGCCATTCAGGGGTTAAAAAAAGCTTTTTGGAAACACCCCACAGATCATTTGGGATCAATGGGTCACCCCAAAAGCACTTGGAGTGGATTTTGAAGTTGTCTTCTCATTTTATTATCCTGATTTTCCTGCTCTTTGTGCCGTCCCAGGCAAAGGAGTAAAGTGAGGTCCTGGTGCCATCCCAGGTTCTTGTTACTCAAAGCACAAAGTTCAGCCATGAGCACCCCTCAGTGGGGAATTATCTGGAACAGGAGATTCAGAGCCCAAAAATATCCTCAGAGGAGTCAGGAAAGTCCATCTGTGCCCAAAAATATCCTCAGAGGAGTCAGGAAAGTCCATCTGAGCCCAAAACCATCCCCAGAGGAGTCAGGAAACTCCATCCAGATTCAGGACCTGTGTCAGGAAACTCCAACTGAACACCAAACCATCCTCAGAATGGTCAGGAAACTCCATCCAGAATCCCAAAAAAGGTTCAGGAAACCCCATCTGAGCCCAAAAATATCCTCATAGGAGTCAAGAAACTCCATCTGAGCCCAAAACCATCCCCAGAGGAGTCAGGAAACTCCATTCAGACTCAGGACCTGAGTCAGGAAAGTCCATCTGAGCCCCAAACCATCCTCAGAATGGTCAGGAAACTCCATCCAGAGCCCCAAAAAATTGTCAGGAAACTCCATCTGAGCCCGAAAAAGAGTCAGGAAACTCCATCTGAGCTGAAAACCATCCCCAGAGGAGTCAGGAAACTCAGTTTGAGCCCAAAACCATCTTCAGAGCAGTCAGGAAAATCCATCTGAGCCCAGACCATGCTCAGAGGAATTGGGAAACTTCATCTGAGCTCAAAACCATCATCAGAGGAATCAGGAAAGTCCATATGAGCTCAAAACCATCCTCAGAGGAGTCAGGAAACTCCATCCAGACTCAGGAGAGTCAGGAAACTCCATCTGAGCCCAAAACCATCATCAGAGGAGTCAGCAAACTTCATCCAGACTCAGGAGAGTCAGGAAACTCCATCTGAGCCCAAAACCATCCTCAAAGGAATCAGGAAACTCCATCCAGATTCAGAACCTGCATCAGGAAACTCCATCTGAGCCCCAAACCATCCTCAGAATGCTCAGGAAACTCCATCCAGAGCCCCCAAAAAAGAGTCAGGAAACTCCATCTGAGCCCAAAACCATCCTCAGAGGAATCAGGAAACTCCATCCAGACTCAGGACCTGAGTAAGAAAACGCCATCTGAGCCCCAGACCATCCCCAGAGGAGCCAGGAAACTCCATCTGAGCCCAAAAAGGAGTCAGGAAACTCCATCTGAGCCCAAAAATATCCTCACAGCAGTCAAGAAAAACCTACTGAGCCCCAGACCATCCTCAGAGCAGTCAGGAAAGTCCATCCAGAGCCCAAAAAAAGTGTCAGGAAACTCCATCTGAGCCCAAAAGAGAGTCAGGAAACTCCATCTGAGCCCAAAACTGTCCTCAGAATGGTCAGGAAACTCCATCTGAGCCCGAAAACCATCCCCAGAGCAGTCAGGAAACTCCAGTTCAGCCCAGACCATCCTCCTGGAGGTCTCAGCCTGGGAGAGCCATTGCAGAGCAGCTCGTGGAGGTTTCAGCTCTCACAGGCTTCATCATTTCCAGGTTTCAATAAGTCAAGGAACAATAAACTGGAATATTCTGCTGATAAAACCAGTAGTGCCCAGCCACTTTACCTGCCCTGCTCTTGGTGCTTTCAGTGTTGTGCAAAGGGTCAGGTGGCTCCAAGCCCAGGTAGATGTTCACCAGGTGAGTCAGCTCTCTGAATGCCTGATCCAGCTCATCTGCAGAGAGGGAAATGCATATCCCAAACAGGATGAATCCCAACTTTTCCTCAGTGCAAAGATACAAATCACACGAGTTGGACACAGAAATAAGTTTTTAACTTAGCCAGAAAGTACAGAAATACATTTTTTGACACATTCGGGGAGAAAAACCTTCACCTTCATAAACAGCACATGGAAAAAAAAGCTGAAATTCAGGCTGTGCACTCACCTAAATGATTTCCTATTGGTTTATTTCTTTAGGGCCATGATGAAATTATAAACCCTGTGTGCCATTTTTACAAATTTGCAATATTTTACTGTCATGGGTTGAAGTGGAAAATGTCCCCAGAATTGGGAATTCTGTCCCCAGCTGGTGGAACTGGGGTGGGTGTGGGGGAATCTTCTCCATGGCCAACTGTCCCAACCCAGCTGGGGCAGTTTTCTGATCTGCTCCCAACCCAGCCTCCCTCCAGGGAGAGATCTTCTGCTGCTGGGCCAGGGAGTGGCACGGAGAAAATTCCATCAGCCACTGGGAAATGCTCCAGACAGGGGCAGGAGACAAACATTCCTACCTGGAGAAAAATCTGGCATTGGGAACACCAAACATTCCTACCTGGAGAAAAATCTGGGATTTGGGAACACCAAACATTCCTACCTGGAGAAAAATCTGGGGTTGGGAACACCAAACATTCCTGCCTGGATCCAATCTGGGATTGGGAACCCCAAACATTCCTGCCTGGATCCAATCTGGGATTTGGGAACCCCAAACATTCCTGCCTGGATCCAATCTGGCATTGGGAA
>CM031879.1:217837-229182 GCA_018697195.1 Certhia americana
GGGGGGTTGTCTTTTTTTGTGTGTTTTGTTTGTTGGGTTTCTTGGGGGTGGGTTTTCAGGTCTTTTATTGTTTGATTTGTGGGTTTTTTTGGTTTGGGTGGTTTTTTTTGTTTGTTTCATTTTTGTTTTTTTTTTTTCTTTTTTGGGGTTTTGTTTTGTTTTATTTTTTATGTTTTGGGGGTTTTTTGGGTTTTGGGTTTTTTTGTTTGGTTTGTGGGGTTTTTTTGGGTTTTTTTTTCTTTTTTGGGGAGTTTTTTGTTTTGGTTTTTGTGTTGGTGTTTTTTTTTTTTCTTTTTTTTTTTTTTTTGTTTGGTCTGTGGGGTTTTTTTTCTTTTGTGGGGGTTTTTATTGCATTTTTTGTTTGTTTTATGTTTATTTTGTTTTGGTTTTTTCATTCGCTTGCTTTTTTTGGGTTTTCTTTGTTTGCTGTTCACCTCTAAAACGAATTTGATAATTTAAACAGCTTCTCCCTCACTGCTGACTTCAGGCAATCAAGCCTTGGGAAGAGAACAAAATAACAAAATACAACAAAATTCATTTTTTACAAAAATAAAAAACCAAACCCCACAAACCAAACCAGCAGCAATTCCAACCTTGACCCTTTGGTTTTTTTAACCTCAGGGAGCAGAACTTACCCAAATCTGAAGAAATTCTTGAATTTTCTGCAGATTCTGAGGGAAAGTTGCCTCCTCCCTCCAGCCACAGGGCCCAGTAAAACCAGCATGGGGTAGGTTTCATCAACATTAGGCAAAGTGCTGCAAGAAAGGAAAACCAGGGGCCATTAAATCACCTAAAAAATCAAATTTCAGCAGCTTTTTATAAAGCTTGGCAGAGATTTTTATCCCCCTTTCAGCTCATCTCACGTTGTTCTCTGTGCAGACAAAAACTGAGGTGCCTGAAATGTAAAAAGAGCAGAAAAATCTGCATTAAAGCCTCTTTTTTCCAAAGGAATAATGTTATTTTTTACTCTGCTCTCACTTGATTTACAGCCTTTTCTAAAGGGGATTTGCTGAGGAGGTTTTTCTATTTATTTTACTGAGTATTTATTTTACTGAGCAGCATAACTGGAATAAATCTGGAATAAACTCAATCCTACAGATTTTTCCACTCTCCTGCATGACCTCGTTGATTTCCGTGTCCTGTGCCAGGTGAAAGTGTAAAAATTCTTCAATTAAATAGAAAAAAGCCACTCAGCTCCTTAAAACTCCACTGAACACAAAGAAAACCATGAGAAAAGGACCCTAAAATCAGAAATTCTCCATTTTCTCCGTGCTGAGCTGAGGATTAAAACCTCAAATTTTCCAATTCTAAGCAGGAGAATAAAGAGAATTTCTGCATTTGTGAGTGTCCAACAATTGATTTAGGCAGCTAAAACCCAGAATTTCAGATTGATTTTTAAATTTTTCAAA
The DNA here is from genome assembly GCA_018697195.1 of Certhia americana. Taxonomy (NCBI): domain Eukaryota; kingdom Metazoa; phylum Chordata; class Aves; order Passeriformes; family Certhiidae; genus Certhia; species Certhia americana. The sequence goes on from CM031879.1 coordinate 219,247, forward strand.
TTAATTTTTAAATCTCAGGTAGATTTTAAGATTGGGCCACTTGGCAATATGGCAGGAATAACTGAAATAATTCCAAAGGCAGTGATTGCTAATTAAAAAGTAGTTTTAGCTAAATTGTAAGTGAAAGAAAACTGCCTCTGCGTGCCTTTAATGGGATTTAAAACAGATGAGCACAGACACCTGAAAATAAAATAAATTTCTTTTACCATCCCTCTCACAAATAACTCATTCTGTAAGAAATAAGGACAACATTCCAATTTAAGCAAGGAGGAAAAAAAATCCCCAAATCGTGGCTTTACTCCTATTTTAGGAGCAGCAAAGCAGCTCTGTTCCCTACCAGAATATCTGGATATAATTAGCACACCAAGCTGATTAGCACAATACATTAAAATCCTGCAGAAGGTAAAAAAATACACTTTAAAAATCCATGCTGAAAAAAAAACCATTTCAAAGGTGAGGAAAAAGCTGAAGTGAGTAGAGTTCCAAATCCATCAGGATGTTGTAGAAAATGTTTGGGGTTTGTTTTTTTCCTGTCTCAAATTCATTTTTTTTGGGGAATAATCCTGCCAAGGCAGGGCTGAGAAAACAGAATTTTGTTTTCCACATAAAATCAAGGCATGGGAATTTAAAGCCCATCTCACTCCAAACCTTCAAGAAATTTTCCTCTCTCCCAGGGGTGCTCCAAGCTCAGCCAGCTCGGCCGTGGACACTTCCGGGATGGGGAATCTCTGGAACCTCTGAGGGCCTCCCCAATCCTTAAAGAAAGAATTTGGTCCTTTTTCTCCCTGAATAGGAACCTGTTCCCAGCTTGGAAAATTCAGAATTCCTCTGGAATCTTTCCTCCATGAGAGATGTTACACCCAATTAAATATAATTCCACAAGGATCACGCTCAAAATTCAAAAAATTCCCACAATAAAATTTCCCAATTCCCCAATCCTCAGATTCCTGGGATTTACAATTTCATCAGGAGGAACATTCCCTAATACTGTCCTTTTATTCCACACCACTTTTTGGTGCTAAACAATGACAAGTTTGGGGGTGCCCACAGCTTCGAAGAAGATTTGGGAAAAGAGTTCTGGGCCTCAAAATTCAGGTTTCTTTGTGGGCTCTGCTGTGAAAGATCAATAAAATTTTAAGGCCAGAAAGGACAATTTTGATGACTTAAAATTCATCTTCCCCTCATTCACTTGGAATTCCCAAGCTGGTTTCTGTTTCAGCTTGGAAAATGCAGAATTCCTCTGGAATCTTTCTTTCCACAAGGACCTGATACACCAAATAACGTCCCAAACAAATCATCCATTACAAGATCCCGCTCCAAAAATCAAATTCCCACCAATAAATTCCAATGCCCCACATCCTCAGATTCCTGGGATTTACCAATTTCACAGGAGAACCATTTCCATAATCTCGTCTTTTATTTCCATCATCATTTATTGGTTCTCACACAATGAAAGTTTGGGGGTTCCAACAGCTTGGAAGGGAAATTCTGGAAACGAGTTTTGGGCTCAAAAATTCAAATTTCTTAGTCTTTGTGGGCACTGCTGTGAAAGATCAATAAAATTTTAAGGCAAAAGGGATGATTTTTGATGATTTAAATTCATCCTCCCCCTCATCCCACTTGGAATTCCCCAGGTTGGTTCCTGTTTCCAGCTTGATACCTGGGGTTCCATGAGATCATATTTAAATTAAAAACCTTCCAGTTGTGAAGAACTCTCTGTAAATTATTCCAATGATTCATTATTTTAATTGTCAAAAAGAATCGTGCTCTGGTCCTTCTCTGAATGGGTTTCTCCTCAACAGCCAGGTACCAAAAATCATCCTGTCCTGGCCCAACAGACTGGAGATTTCATTAAATTTCTGCTCATGTAGCTGTTGTCACTCTTAGCAACATTTTCAAGTGTCACCTGTATCTCTAGGAGGGGAAAATACTCATAATATTCACTGGTGTGCTGCCACATAATTACAGATAAAAATCATAAATTGAGAGAGAGAAGAAAAAAAAATAGGAAATTCAATATTTTGTGGCTGCAGAACAGGCAAGAATAAAACTTTTTTTGCTTTGGTTTTTTTGGGTTCTGTTTGTAATAATAAAGATATCACTAACCCAGAATGAATCATAACCTGATGGAGAAAGAGAGTTGCAAATGAACTCCCCCAGTCGGGTTCCAAAAAGCATTTCAGGGTGGAAAAGGCAATAATCATTAGGAAGATTTCCTTAATTACTCTGAGGTGCTTTCCAGCTGAGCACGGGCCAATGTTTGAGGCATCATTAAGAATTTTTGGGGCAGCCTCACAAAGGCTGGGCTGCTGTTTTGGGGTTTGTGGGCCCAATTCCTCTGGCAGAAGGCAGAATTCCTTCTTTCCATCAATCCAAAATCCACTAAGCAAATATTTAAACACAGCCCCGGGGGAAAAAAAAAAAAATCCATGCCTTTAGGGTTATAAGAAGAAAAATAAAAACAATTTTGTGTTTTTATTTTAATAACTCTCCATCCTTGCAAAAAATAAATAAATCTTTGGGGTTTTGTTTTTAAAAGAGTTCTCAGAGCTGTTGTCACTACTGTCCTGTTTTTTTGTGGATGATCCCAGAAAACAGTCACAATAAAAATACAAATTTCTGAGTTACTAAATCCTGGATTTTCTATCAGGTTACTCAGTTATTAATTAATTCAGCACCAAAATGGGGTGTGGGGCACAAAGGTTGATCTCAGTGCCCACTGCAGCCAATATATTATTATTATTAATAATAATAATAGTAATAATAATAATAAACCACATATATTTATAGTGTATTCCATCAGATTATGTGGAAGAATTTTTCAACAATTCCTCAAATATCATAACACAGCAGCAAAAATTCCATTTTTCAGAGGAGAAATGAGATGGGGAGAAGTCACCTAGGAACAGTGACACTGGAAAAAGAGCATCCACCTGCCTCTCCCTTCCATGCTTTTCATGGAATCATCTCCTCCTTCTACTAAAACATGGCAATTTTCCCTTATGAATACAAAATGTGCCTCAAAGCCCCCAAATAAAATCATTTTATCCCAACAGGATGCCAGCAGTGGGGAGAGAAGGCATCAACAGAAGGGGAAGGAGAAGTTTTCCAGCTCTCTGCTGCCTCCAGGGATTTTTTTTCCAGTGCCTTTGGAAATTTTAGGAATTTTGCATCTCTCATTTGTGGTGCAGGAGAGGAATTTTGCATCTCTCAGTTGTGATGCTGGAGAGAATTTTCCATTTCTCATTTGTGATGCTGGAGAGAATTTTGCATCTCTCATTTGTGGTGCAGGAGAGGAATTTTGCATCTCTCATTTGTGGTGCAGGAGAGGAATTTTTCATCTCTCATTTGTGGTGCAGGAGAGGAATTTTGCATCTCTCATTTGTGATGCTGGAGAGAATTTTGCATCTCTCATTTGTGATGCTGGAGAGAATTTTGCATTTCTCATTTGTGGTGCAGGAGAGGAATTTTGCATCTCTCATTTGTGGTGCAGGAGAGGAATTTTGCATCTCTCATTCATGGTGCAAGTGCCCATCTGCTCCAACAGATTGAGGGAAGGCAGTGGAGCTGTGGACAATCTGTCTCAGACTTTAGAGGTGAATGAAGAGCTTCCTTTCATAATCAATTTGAACCCAATCAGATTTGCCTCCTTTCCAGGCTGCTGACAGAATCCTGCAGGAGTTCTCCTTGGGAAAAACGTCCCCTCTGAACGTGACAAAATCCTGCTTTACTCGAGTGCCACCGTCAGGAGCTGCAGTGAACTGAACTCACCTGTCCAGGACTCTCTGGGGCTGCCGACTGTTGTACAGAACCTGAATCCTGTGATCTTCAGCAGCCACGACTTCTGGAGGAGGATCCTCTTTATTCACAGCAGCGACCTGTTCCCAAAATTTAGTGGGGGGAGAAAGGAAGGGGAGAAGTGTTGGAATTGTTTCCAGCTGCAAAATGCTTGGGAGATCACCAGGAATAAAGTTTTGTGTTCCTGAGGGTCAGGCTTTGTGCTGGGCTGGGAGCAGAAATCTTTTCTGGGGATTGAAGGATGATTTGAGGGATGGATGGAAGGCAATTAGACACAGCTCACCATCTTTAATGTAGTCAGCCTTTTCCTGGGAAGAAAACAGGATGCCACAGAGGATGCAAAAGCAGTTTTTTAATTCTATGTTTTAAAGTTTTAATTACCCATTAATTTGCATCCTCTCAGTGCTGGTGGAAAGTGCCAAACTCAAATCCTTGGGGACTGAAGCCACTCCTTTATTACAGGATGGGCATTAACAAAGTGAGCAAACTCCTGATAATGCATTCCTGTCTTTCCTGGGAGGGAGAGCACTCAGACTCCAAGGATTCCCTCCCTCCTTCCTGCTGACCACTAATGAGTTGTGTATTTTGGGGGTCATTAATACCACACACTCAGAAATAGGTTAAGAATGACTGAGGCAATCCCAACGGGACACAAGGGATAAAATTTCCACTGTGAGACCAATCAGCCTTTGGAATAATCTAGAGGAGGTTGGATGAGACTTGGAACAAGCTGGGATGGTGAAAGGAGTAGGACTGGATGGGTTTGAGGTCCCTTCCAACCCCAACCATTCCAGATTCCATGAGAATTTCCCCAGGGAATTGGATTCACCAACACTGCTCACTTTTAGGATTTGGCTGGACAGGGTGCTGGGCCATTTTGTATTGATTGTGCTTTTCCCAAGAAATCTTGGGAAACCAAATAATCCATGAGGCTCTTTCCAGCCTGGAATCCATCCCATGGCTGTGTGGCAGCTGTGCTGATATTAGCCAGCAGCATGGGGAAATGGGAGGGGGAACATCCAGCACTCAGAACTCCGCATCCCCACTGTTCAGGGGGAAAGCAGGAAGAAGGAATTAATTTCATTTTAGCTCAAATTTGGTCCTCTGCTCTGAACTAGTGAATTAGGGAGCACAGTGGGGGCATCCTGGTGCACATCAGCTGGTCAAAGAAGGAAGGAAACTTCCTGAAGAAAGTTCAATTCTTTTATTACAAGACTATTCCCCAATGAGAACCAAACATGGTGAGTTGGACAAGTAGGAATTCCACTTCCAAACTACAAAATTCCAATTCCAAACTTCCAAACTACTCCTGATCTAAGCCACATTCCTGTACATCCACTTTGTGTCAGTGAGACAGAGAGCTCACTGACACAGAGGTGACACAAAAAGGTGCCTCCAGATTCAGTTTGGCAAGAGAATTCTTAAGGCTAGAGGAGGCCTCCTAAAATAACACGAGGAGAGGATTTTGTGAAATAACTTTAATCACTCAGAAGTGAAATGCTGGTCTAAACCAGTCACTCAGGTTTACTTTTACAGCCTATAGAGAAGGAAAAATGTCATTTTTATATTCAAAATTATATTGAGAGGAAAACAGGTTGGCACATAAGGCAAAGAGTAAGATCAATGTCTTGGGTAGTTGTGGTAAATTACACTCTGGTATCATTTTCTGTGTGTTCAAGATGGAGAGAGCCTGGCACTAAACACAAACCCCAAAATTTATACAGATCAGTTTGGGAGTGATGGGTTTCCTGAAAGGATCCTTTTGAAAGGATAATCCCCTGAAATACAGCAGTTCCAGCATGGCTTGGGCCCCCACAGCATGTGCAGCAATCCAACTCCAGTTAAGACAGCAGGGCAAGGTTTCTAATCCAACAGAATTTCTGTCCAGCAGGATTTTGGGGGAGAAGGTTTGCTCTAAATTCAAGCCTGGATTTTCTATTCTTTATTTAGAAAACTTCCAGAATGAAATAATGTTTTCCTTACCTTTTCTTCCACTGAAACCTTCTTGAGATCCAGTTCTGTGACTTGAAGCAACATGAAAATCGCCGAGAGCCAATAACCTTCTTGTTCCTGAGGGAAAAAGTTTCCATTTTGATAAAAAATACTTAATTTCACCCAGCCAACTTTTAATCCCAATTGATTAAAATGAAATTTGCCTTAATACATTGCAAAAAGAAGGTTTTTTTACCCTGAAGGGTGTCAAGACACTGCCCAAACTGACCCTTCACAAGCCCAGCTGCTGCAGCAAGAGCTGAATTGTTCAGAAGTTTGTAACCACAATATTCAAAAGGCCAAGATGGGAATTTAAAAATGGAAAGGGGTTTGATCAAACTTTGATTAGGAGAAGGACATCTCAGGAAAAGCCTTTCAGATTGTGGAAAACCAAGAACAGTCTATTTCAGGTACTTTTTCCTGCTAATTTCATTGTGTGCCACAACAGACTAGTCTCATAAAAGCCAATAAGAACCTGGCAACTACCTGAAAAAAATAATAAACTCTTAATATTTTTGTTCTTTCTGGCATTGGGAACGATTGTAAAATTCACACAAAATTTAGAAATCACGAGAGTCGGGATAGAATTGTCTTTGATCACTCAGGATAAATGCCTTGTCCACTTCTAGAGACAGAAACTGGGGCTAAAAGGATTCAAACCATCAGGTTTAAGTTCTCATTTTTGGTTCTTTCTTACCTGTAGAGGGTTTTGTAGAAGATTTAAAACCCTGAGGAGAGGCAGATCTTCAATCCATTTAAGCTCGCTCAGCTCAGCCACCTGAGCAGGGACAGAAACAGAGCATAAATCAGCAGCAACAGAATCCATGAGAACTACGCAGGGAAAATGAAGTATTTTAATGCCTGCTCTTCAAATCTGGGCAGCAAAAAAAGTCATTATAAATCACAAAAGGGGTTTACATGTTAACTGCACTCAATGAGGCACTTCCAGGCACAAAAGAAGACAACTTGGCTGTTAGCTGGAGCAGCAGGATAATCCACACAGCAATTTCCAAGCAGCTGCATTTTTCCAGTTCTTTCAAATGTCAAGCCCTAACACATTTGGCTTTTTATGTGCTGATGTGTTTAAGTGAGGCAATTCTGCAGTTAAATTCGTGCTCTGGCTGGGTAGTTTAAAAAAAAAAAAAAAAAAAAAAAATCCTTCTAAGAGTTTCTTTTCCCTGAAGTTCAAGTTCATCCTACAGAACTTGCAACACTTGGCTAAAAAAGGACCAGGATTTTTGTCCTTGGATGTGTCCAGAGGGATAAATCAGGGGGTCCAAGCCGTTTAGGGTCTCATTTGTGCACAAAGGAAAGCTGGGCACTCAGTTACTGGGGTGAATCAAGGTTTGTGTGGCCCAAACAAACCTGGTTTTCCTTCACTGCTGAACGATGGAATCAGAGAATTATTGGAAGGAACCTTCAAACACACCCAGTGCCATGGGCAGGGACACCTTACACTGTCCCAGGGTGCTTCAGCCTGGCCTTGGGCACTTCCAGGGATCCAGAGGCAGCCACAGATCCTCTGGGAATTCCATCCCAGCACTTCCCCACCCTCCCAGCCAGGAATTCCAATTCATTCCTTCCCCAAATCCAATCTAAACCTCTCCACTTCTAGTGTAAAACCATTCCCTTTTCTCCTCTCTGTATTTTTCCATGCAAAAAGCCTCTCTCCATCTCTTTCAGAGCCCCTTTTAAATCCTGAAAGCCCAACAGAACCTAAAATACTCCAGATTCTCCCTAATTCGTACTCAATCCTTTAAAAGTGTCTAAATCCACATAAACCTCAACCACAGCCTACTCAAAGCTCACTTTGAGATAAGAACAACCCCACCCAGGGCAGTTTTGGTGAAGTTAAATGTGATTTGAGTGGATTTCTTAAATAAATCCCAGAATTCCAGCCATCAACAGTTGAAAATCACTGAATGTTTGCATTTAAAGCTACACCTGTTGTGCCCATTTTAAGAATTTAAGATCATCCTGAGTGGTTGTGAGCTGAAGTAACTCCATGTGTTAATTAATTAAAACTCCTCTTTAAATTATTCTTCAGGAGGCAAAGTTCAAAAAAAGGGTGACTCATTAAGCAGTTTGAATGACATCATTCAGTGAGGCAGGTTTTGATGAGGTAAAATTAAGAGTTTTTATGTGCTGTAAAGAACAGTGGAAAATAAATAAGGCAATGGAAGTGGTGCTATTAATGTTAATAATAACCACACCATTAGAGAGTTTCCTGTCTGCTGCAGTTGAGGTACCTTTAAATGTCAGCCTAAACACTGGGAGAAAAAGAATCCACAGTGACTTGAATTAAATCCTCTTGCAAGGGGGGAAAAATGACGGAAAACGTTCCACTGCTGCTTGTTATTTTTATTTTGTTAAATTATCTTTTTTTCACGGCTTTGATGTCAAAGCGATTCATGAATTGATTTTTTTTTTTTTTTTTCCAGTTAAGGATGCTGGAAGATCAATATCAAAATGACTGTGGATATTTGGCTTGGCATTCAAGATTCAAATGAATTGGATGGTACATTGGATGGCTATTGTACTTCCAGTACAGAAAATTGTGCTGCATAACAAAATCCACTTTTTAACAGAGTTCTTGCAGTTCTGCCTTGCAGGGAGTTTCCAGCTGAGAGCTCAGAAGAGTGTGTGGTCATAAAATTGGGCTGAGAGATATTAACAACCCCCCCTGAGGTCTGGCAGCAGCAGAGCTGTGGTGTAAGTAAAGATCCTCTGGAATAATCGAGCTGGAAAAGCTGCAAACTCATCCCTGTCTGATCCACCCAGGGGAGAACTGTAAATTCTGGATGTGTGAGAGCTCTCAAGTAAGACCTGAGTGAAGAGAAACCCACCTAAGATATTAAATGAGAGCACACCAGGAATCAATGTGGAAAACAGCAAAAGAAATGATCTCCTCTTTTCTAATTTTCATGATTTTGGGAGCCCTTCAAGGAACTGAGTGTTAAAAAATGAAAATATTTTGTACTGTTAGAAGAAGCTGAGCTCAGTGTGGTACCTGGTTATCCTCCAGGTTGATCACCTCCAGCAGATTGTGTTCCTCCAAGCCTTGCAGACAGTTTATTTTATTGTGGGACAGATCCACCCTCTGCAGATTTTTCACACTCTTCAGTCCATTCACCTTCTCAATCTGGTTAAAGCTCTAAGAAAAAAAAAAAAATTAAAGCAGAGAAACTGTAAATAAACCTCTATGAAAAACAAGGTTTCTGGGGGGGAAAAAAGGAGTTATTTGTTGGATTTGAGGATCCTTTCTCATGGAGAATCCTGTCATAAATAGGCCTTTCTGCATTAGCCTCATGCACATCCTGTGTTACATTCCTGCTGATAAACTTCTCTGGAAAACAATATTTCTGAGGGAAAAAAGGAGTTATTTGTTGGATTTGAGGATCCTTTCTCATGGAGAATCCTGTCACAAATAGGCCTTTCTGCATTAGCCTCATGCACATGCTGATATGTCACATTCCTGCTCATGGAAAAAAGGAATCAACTCTCTGCTGATTAGCTTATCTCCAACTCACCTTGAAGAGACAACAGCAATAAAAAGAGCTCTAACATTTTTTAAAAGCTGATATTGGCCCAAGAACGCTCTTGTCACCATCTAGCTCAGAATTTAGAACACAGAGATGCATGGAAAATTATGGAATATATATACATAAATACATTGAATTTCCCTCTGTAATCATGGCTCTATTTACACTTGTGATTACAGAATAAATAATGAAAAAAATTAAGGTAGGATAGAGAGGAGACAGGCTGAGGGTTGGGAATGTTCTCTTGGAGAAGGGAAGGCTCCAGGGAGAGCTTCCAGCACATTCCAGGGGCTGAAGGGGCTCCAGGAGAGCTGGAGAGGGACTGGGGACAAGGACACAGGGCACAGGACACAGGGAATGGCTTCCCAGTGCCAGAGGGCAGCAATGGATGGGATGTGGGCAAGGAATTCCTGGCTGGAATGGAATTGCCAGAGCAGCTGGGGCTGCCCCTGCATCCCTGCAATGTCCAAGGAAGGATTGGAGCAGCCTGGGATGGTGGGAGGTGTCCCTGGAATGAGCTCACAGGTCCCTTCCCACCCAAAGCATTCCAGGATTCTGGGATTGGGGACACTGGGAATCCATCCTCAGGGATTTTTCAGGGAAA
>CM031879.1:237683-271054 GCA_018697195.1 Certhia americana
TGTATTTCCGGTCACAACACACCATTAACGCTCCACAGCTGGTGGTGAACTTTTTTTTCCTTAAGAAAAAGGTACAATTTCAGAACTGATGGGAAAAAAGTCTATACAATTTTGCCAAATAGTTAGGAAATAATGAGAGAGAAGATTGTCACAGCAGGGGAAAACAAAACTACAGCTTTTGAAGTATCTTTGTGTGTTGTCCTGTTTTTATATCACGTGTACAGACATCAATCTGCTCCTAATACAAATTTGAAATAAAGATGCGAAAGATATTTGAGTTTTTGGGTCTAACATCCACTTTTTTTTTTTTTTTTTTTTTTTTTTTACATTGCAGAATGGGGTAAAATGAGAATGGAAAATAAATGGGAAAAGGAAGAGAAGATGTCTCCAAATACAAGATAAACATGGGGAAAGAACATATCAATGTTTTAAAACAATTTAATATTGGGGATGGGGTTATTGCAGTGAATTTCCATTGTTGGTAAAGTGACAGCCCTCTTTGAATGAGGTGCTTATTGCTAAGAAAAAAATGAAGAGGAAGATATAAAAACTCCTCATGGACATTACTCGCTGACTTTTATCTCTGTGCTTCGGGGAAACATTATGATAAATGCAATAAAGCCACCCCAAATTGCATCCTTTTATTATCTCGCTGGTCATAAATGTTAAAACCCTTAATGGGATTTATTCCTTTTCCACTGAGCAGCCCCTGGCACCGAAGGCTCTGCTCCAGCTGCCTCAGGGATGGGCAACAAAGGGAAAGGCTGGAGAGCTCAGAAAGGACAGAAAACCCTGGAAGGGAAGGAGGAGCCCTGGTTGGGAGAGGGGTCTGGGAGTGATGCCTTAAGTTTTAGCTTTCATATTTTCCAGATTCTCTTCTGCATTAATATGTAACTCTGAACTTCACATAAAATGTCAGCAAGTTCTCCTCACAGCTCAGTCAGACAGAACAATCCTTTCCCAGACTCAGAACCAAGGACACAGTTACAGCAAAAAAAATTGCAAAAAACAGCGAATTGAGGAGAGCAATCTGAGAGGATGGGAATTCATAACCTGGAGCTGGAATTGGACAATTAACCCCAATATGGAAATGGACCAAAACTTGTAAAATTGTGAAAACTCTTGACATGGGGTCCATCGTGCTTCCATCTTGGGTGTAGTCCTGTCTGGGCTCTTGTACTGCCCCAGGTGTATCCTTTGAAGGCCTTTTAATAAATCCCTCCTTTATTCCTTTATTCTCTTTCTGGCCTCTGTTCCAGGGACCCCTTTAGGCATCAGGAGGTTTTTGGGGTTTGTTGTGACCCAGGAGAACAATTCTGGATCAGCAGAGCTGCAAAACCAAGCAGGAGCAGCTCAAGGGCAGCGATGTTTTTGCTCCCTGTTGTGCTGCTGTGGCTGTTCTAAGCTTTCGTGATCTCCAGAATGTTCTCCTTGCCAGACCCTGCTGTTTCATAGCCCACATCTGCAGGTTTTGCCTTCTGCAGGATCATCATCCCCTGCTTCCCTCCTGCACACAGGGAATTGGCTCACCCCCACAGGAGATGGGGCACAGATGGGTGAGATGTTTCCCCAAATATTACATCTTATTTTAAATTTCAAACACTGTTTGGCTGTGGTGTGAAATGTTCTCCAAATTTTCCTAGCTCTGGAACAGCAAACGCTGAACGGCCATAAAAAATAACCCCAAAACCCAGAGCTGAAGCTGTAAATCTGCAGTTGTTGTCCTCATAAAACCTCCCCACTATTGACAGAGGGAGCACTTCCTACTCAGGAGTGTTAATGGCAAACACTGGCCTTAAATACATTGATTTACTATTCAATTATAAAAACAATCAGCTCCCAAATCCATGTCACATGCAAAGAAAATTTATGGGCGGCCTCTGCACTTGTAAAAACCCCACACAAATTCACTCAGCAGTTCACCAGAAAAGCTCCAGGCAATAAAAGGACCCAGCTGTGTGTGGGGAGGAGGAGGAAACTCTAAATGCTCCTGAGTAGGAAGAGGAGTGAGGTGGAAAGCAGGCAACTTAAATCCCATTAAACTCAGTTTTGTATGTCCAGCTTTCATGGTGGTGGGGCAGAGGTGGGAATTTATTTGACACCTTCCCGTTCCTGGGATTCCTGCTGGGAGCACATCCAAGCTCCTGAAATTGGTTCCCAGTTCCTTGGGTTTGCTCGTTTTCCCATGATCTTCTGGTGTTTCTTGCTGAACCTTCCCAAAATTTCCCACTGGGGGTTGGTGGCAGGAGTGTCTGTGTCACATCAGAGGTGGCTGCCTGGGATGTGGAGAAGGTCCCATGTGGGGACAGCTGCCAGCACCCTGCAGGAATCTGGGAAGTCTCAGATGAGGGGTCAATAGTGGCTTGGGACATCACAGAGTTATTCCAAAGACTGCAAAGGTCATCAAATCCAACTGATCCCAGCACTGCCAAGGCCACCACTGAGCCGTGTCCCCAAGTGCCACATCCACATGGATTTGAAATCCCTCCAGGGACGGGCACTCCCCACTGCCTGGGCAGGCTGGGCAGCCTTTTGGGGAAGAATTTTTTCCCAAAATCCACCCTGACCTCCCCATGCCCATCCTGAGGCCGTTCCCTCTCCTCCTGTCCCTGTCCCCTCCTGGCAGGGAGTTGTGCAGAGCCACAAGGATCCCCCTGATCCCCCTTTTCTCCAGGCTGAGCCCCTTCCCCAGCTCCCTCAGCTTTTCCTGGTTCTCCAGACCCTTCCCAGCTCCGTTCCCTTCCCTGGACATGCTCCAACATCTTTTCATGAATGGTCAGAGCTGTCCCAGGATTCCAGGGGGTGTCTCAGTTGTGCCAGCACAGGGGACAGTCCCTGCCCTGGGGCCATCCTGGACCCAGATCTCTCTCTCTTTCTCCTTAATCCTGGTTCTGCTCAGCTCAGCTCGGCCTCCCTGTGCCCATCAGAGCCCAGCCGTGGCAGGGGGACTCAGCCAGGAGCAAGAGCAGCAGCTCTGCCCCAGCTGAGGGCCAGAGGCACAGAAAATAACCCTAATATTCATTAAAGTCACCACAGGTTCAGCACCAGGGTCAAGATTCCACCTGCTTTGTGTTTCCCTCTCCTTTTCCCAGCCCTGCTTCCTCTCTCCAGCAGTGGCTGGGTGCCACGGGATGAGCTGAGGCAGCCCGAGAGGGGATCTGTCTGTGCCAAACACATTTCATGCTGCAGCTCGGGAGAGGAAATTACAAACGCCGAAGTCCAAGGCCTGAACAGTCCAATTTTCTCCCCTGATTGCCACTGTGCCTCATCTTAACAGAGTAAATAATGAACACCGATGCAACAAACTCCCCAATAAATGGCTCCTGATGAATTTCACACAGGTCATCCAAAAGCAAATTTAATGATTGTATGCTGGTCGCAGCCACTTCGGTTTTTCTGTTCCTGGCTCGGTGGTTAGATCCAATCAGGAAAGGAAGGAATGGAAAATAAAGTAAAACCCCTCATTTCTGAGCACGTTCCCTGCTCAACGCAAAAACGGGAACTTGAACTGCAGGGCATGGGCAGCTCCAGCTCGGATTAGGATGGAATCCTAATTTCCCAGCCAGGAATGAAAGAACAGGGCCAGTCCACCAGGGACTGTGTCCTGGGAAGCAAAGGTTGACTTCCCTGGATCTCAGCTTCCTTTGGAATTTATCATGTTTGGAGCACAGAGCCCTCAGGGCACAACATTCCCAGCTCTGCACTCACAGCTGTGGACATCCAGGCTCAGGTTGCTCCTGGGATTTAACTGATGTGGGTCACTGGGTATTTAAAGTGTGGTTGGGATGAATCCTTGGGTAAGGAATTCCTGAAATTACAGCACAGGCAGCTTTGTGGCCAAGGTCTGCGGTGGTGAGCAGGGCTTGTGTATCACAGGGTGAGCCACAGTGGGAATGAATCCTAAAGCCTCAGGATCGGAGTGAAAGTGGCCATGTGTGGGATTTTCCACGTCTCAGCTCTGTAAAAATGACTCCTTCCCACTTCAATCAGAGCTCCCTGCTCGTCTGTGAGCAGCAGAACCAACATTACTGCAGTGCTCAGTTCCTCTTGGCACCTCTTCCCCGCTCCCTGTCTGAGTGCCCTCCCCTCCACTGCCATCCACCATGGCCAGAACGAGATTTGCAATTATGATTCATGCTAATAAAATAAAACTGCTGCAGTAAAAGACAAAGAGAGAGCCTCGGTGGAAAGGTCCCTCAGCAAACCTCTCCAGCCAGAGCTGTCTGTGAATGGCAGGTGATGAGTTTGAGGAGGGGGATCCACACCTGGATACCCCTGGGGGATCCATCCATCCATCCATCCATCCATCCATCCATCCATCCATCCATCCACCCACCCATCCATCCCTGTCCTATCCATGCCCGTGTGTGTACATCCGATAAATGAATTTATATCTGCCAGGTAGGTTTGTAATCATCCTTAATCAGGAAGATAAAAAAAAGGCAAGAAATCCTCAGAAAAGGATGTGTTGGAGGCTGACACTCAAACTGTGAAAGGCACCAGAGCAATTTTCTTTCCCTTCCACCTTTCCTGTTGTGTCTGGTGCAGGCTTTGAGATAGTGGGATAATTAAAACCCGGTAAAGATTATGAGGCTGTAAAAAGGAAATTGTGAAACCCTCATGAACATTTACAGCCCCCATGGAAACATTTCGGGTTTGTGGTTTCTGGAGAAGTATTTCCTTGTCTCTTTAAGCACCAAAGGAGCACTTCCCTGGAATGATTGCTGGCACAGCTGCCGGCATTTCATGGGGCTTCACAAAACAAAATCTCCAGGCTGTGTCTGGGAGTTGTTGTGTCCTGCAAGGTCATGTCAGGACAGCAAAACGATTTGTGGGGAAGGACTGGTGCAAGGGAACAGAATCCTGGAATAGTTTGGGTGGGAAGGGACATTAAAGCCCATCCAGTGCCACCTCTGTCATGGACAGGGACACCTCCCACTGTCCCAGGGTGCTCCAAGCCCCAATGTCCAACCCGGCCTTGGGATCCAAGGGAAGCCACGGCTGCTCTGGGAATTCCAACCCAGACAGGAATTCCTTCCCAATATCCCACCCAAATCTGCCCTTTTCCAATCTGAAGCCATTCCCTGTGTCCTGTCCCTGTGTCCTTGTCCCCAGTCCCTCTCCAGCTCTCCTGGAGCCCCTTCAGGCCCTGGAATGTGCTGGAAGCTCTCCCTGCAGCCTTCTCCTCTCCAGCTGAGCACCCCCAGCTCTCCCAGCCTGGCTCCAGAGGGGCTCCAGCCCTGGAGCAGCTCCATGGATTCCTCTGGATTTGCTCCAGCATCTCCAGGTCCTGCTGCTGTTGGATCCAGCATTGGATCCAGCACTGGAGCTGTTCTGTGCTCTTGGAAGAGATCCCAGAGTGAGGACTGGGTCCCTCGTGCAGGGCAGATTTGGGGTAGGTCGTGTTCTGCACAGCTCAGATCGAAGATAAAGGATTTTCTGCACAGTTTGCAACACCCTCTGGAGGGTTTTTCCTTTTGGGAAAACATCTCCCACTGCAAATGTGTTACAAATGTCCCTTGTGAGATTCCCATGGGCTGGGATGGAGAAACAGAACAGAAAAATCAATGCTGGGAAGGCAGAAAAATTTCCCAAGGGCTGGAGCTTTCAGGAGCTTCTGTTCCATCCCTAAGAACTGATAAATCCAGGACAGCCAGAGCCTGAAAAAGCTGGACAGGACCATGAGGACACCCCAGAGCACCGAGGAGGGTGTGACTGTGGGACTCTGCCCAAACCCTAAAGGGTGATGGCTCCTCTGGAGTGCCCCAGGACACCTGGTGACCAAATGTGCCCTCAGGGGACTTTCCAAACACCTCAGGAACCTCTGGTGTGTCAGAGCCACCCTCTTCTTGAAGAGCAAACCCCCGAGTGTGGCCCCAGAGGGATCTGAGGAGGGTGTGCACACGGTGGGTGAGGAGGGGAATGTCTGACCAGTTATTTACTCCCAACTCCCAACAGCTTTTCTCCACCCACAACCCAGCTCCGTAAACAACAATTGTTCACAAAATCTCTCCCCCACACCCACGGGATCTCCTGTTAGTGAGAGAGGGTTTGAAACAAACAGCAACACTCAGGCCAGAGCCTTTGCAAGGGGATCTTTTCCCTCATATCCAATCTAAACCTTCCCTGGTAAAACTTGGGGTCATTTTCTGTTGTTTTGGGGAGAAGAAACCAAATCCCACCTGGCTACAAGCTCTTGTAAAAGAGTTGTAGAGAGTGAGGAGGTCCCCCTGAGCTTCCTCTCCAGGCTGAACAACTCTCCGTGACAAACAACCAAATTTCTGGGCTTCAAAATCACAACATCCCTGGTGTGTTACACTCATGGTGGGAAGGAAACGTGCTTCATTCCAAAATCACCTTCCCTGGAAAAAAAAAAAATCAGTAAGGATCCTTTGATGGGGATTCTAATATGCTGCTGCAAGGAAGAATCCTGGAATTAAGGCTGGAAAGAACCTCTAAGATCATTTTGTCCCATGTAGATGCAGAGAGGAAGCTGGAGCAGGGGGTATCTGTGGGGGGCTGGAATGAGGTGTTGGGGATCTGCATTCCCACATTCCACACGCTGCTCCTGCTTTTCTCCTTGGGTGGGATCCCTGGAAAATTTACTTCCCTCGTGAAGGTTCAGAGAGGACTGAGAGTCTTGAGCTGTACAGTTAATTGTAAACTCTAATTACCTCAATTGCAAAATCTTCTTTTTCCTCTCCACCTGCTGTAGGTGAGTCCCTGAGTGTCACTGCTGCTCTGGTCACACCTCGTGGGGTTGTGATGGACGATGTGTTTTTCAAGGAAAAACAGTTGAAATAATTTGTTTTAGACTCCAAAAATACTCCCGAAGATGAGATTTTCCTGATTTTATCCAATCTGTCCTGGCCCCCACCAGCACAGCTGCTGGGTGGGTGGGAAATGTGGACTGTAAAGCTTGAGATCAGCACAACAGAGCCTCAGATTATTGAGAAATTAATAATTAACCAGTTGCACACTAGGCCACAGCAGCCCAGTCGGAATTCAGAGCTCCTCACACATCACTCCCACACCTCAAAGGGACTGAAATGGGATTTCCTTGTACCAAGCAGCTCCTTTTCCCTTTTCCAAAGTCTGGGCAGGGAATATCCAGCATTCCAGCACCTACAGCACAGCACAGCGTGGTGTCTGAGCAGGTGAGCACAGATCTGTGATCCCAGGAACATCCCACCACCATCCCTCATGGAATTCTCCACCCTCCTGCAACCCCATCAGGGAAAGGGAGGAGCTCCTGCAGTTAATGGCCAATATTGACATGAGAGAAAAAATCTGGATTATCAATAAAATAAAAAAAGCTCAGAAGATTCCTAACAAGAAGAACTGATGGATTCTGCTTCTTACATGGATGGGGAGAAACTTCTTGAGTTGCTCCATGGTAGCTGAGGGTTGGATTGAATGACTCAGAAAATCATTTCCACACTGATGGGACCTTGGAGAAAACGGAATTTGGGCCTGGAAAGGAATCTTTTAAACACCTCAGGAATGACAGTTCTTAAAAACAGCCAGACAAACCAGCAGAGCCTTTAAACATCCTTTAATTCTGCAATTTCAAGGCTGACACACAAAGCACCTACAGCTCAGAGAGAACCCTTCTCAGCACAGGAAACCCAGCTGGGTCCCCAGTTTTCTTAGCAAACAGAAGTGCAGTGGATTGATTTGAGAGGAATCTTTTGCCAGTGGATTTAGAAAGTCAAAGCAGGGCAGAATTGGTGCCCTGGGTGTGCCAATCACAAATCAGACCCTGGATTTGGAGCCCTCCTGCCCTTGCTGATCATTGGTGCTGAGCTACACAACCCTGCCTGTCCTTCCAGTGCATCCAGAGACAGCCACAAAATATCTCCTGAGCTTGGGAGACTCAAAGATAATATTCAGAACAAGAGAAGGAAGGTTTTTTTGGGGTTTTTTTGTTATTTTATATTGGCAATTTTCTCCTGCATCCACCCTGTGCTGCAGGAGCCGGCGCCAGATGGCTCCGGGATAATGAAAGAGGAGAAGTGGAAACAAATGGTCCCGTGTTACCTCCCACGTGGAGAACTGGCTGATCACCACCTGAAGGAACGAACAATCCCATCTTTTAGAGTGGAAACAGCAGGAAACTTCACGTGGGTACAAACTGGAGAGAGCACTAGCAGAGCTGAGCAGGCTCCAAAAATGATCTCCAAGTTATCAAGACCCCACGTGTGATCAGCAGCTCTGGGACTGACTGCCAGGGTGCTGATTATTTAGCAGATTATTTAGCGTGGTCTGAACTTCCAAGACTCAATTTTCCCTTTTCCCACCCCACAGCTCCCTTGACATCTCCAGGCAAAGCAGCAGCAAGAGAGCAAAGCTGAATAATCCCACCCCAAACCCCACTGGGATTCCTGCTGTGGAATCACTTCTGGGAGAACATTGTGGATACACATCAAAACCACGGAATGGCATTTCCCTCCTCACCACAATGCCCAGATGTTTCTCACTTTTTCTTTGATTAAAACAGGAAAAAAAAACAAACCAACAAAAAGAACTCGGAGGTGCCACCCGCCAGCGGCGGGTGACGTGGGTGGCAGGGGGGATCACACGGTGGTGATTTTCTTGTCCTTGGTGGCCTGTTTGATGGCAGCCTGCTCACAGATGATCTCCTTGAGGCGCTGCAGCCTCATGTTCTGCGTGGTTTGGTCCCCCACGCCCGTCTGGCTGCGGTGCAGCAGGTTCAGGGCGTAGATGTACTCCAGCTCCGTGTACTTCACGCCCTGGTCCACCACCAGGTTCAGCAGCTCGTCTGCTGTGTTGTAGAGCATCTCGTAATACTGCCTGGAAAGGGAAAAAACACCCTGGTTAATCGTGGGGCTTGATGGTCCAGATCTTTTTGTGGAATTCCACGAACTGTTGCTTTCATTCAGCAGTGCCAGGAGCAGAGAGAGCTGAACAAAGCACAGACATCTTCCTGCTGAGCATCATCCTAAAATCCCAGAATGGCTCGGGTGGGAAGGGATCTTAAAACTCTTCTTGTTCCACTCCCTGCCATGGGCTGGGGCACCTGCCACTGTCCCAGGCTGCTCCAATCCTTCCTTGGACATTGCGGGGATGCAGGGGCAGCCCCAGCTGCTCTGGCAATTCCATTCCAGCCAGGAATTCCTTGCTCAGATCCCATCCATTGCTGCCCTGTGGCACTGGGAAGCCATTCCCTGTGTCCTGTCCCTGTGTCCTTGTCCCCAGTCCCTCTCCAGCTCTCCTGCCAGGGGCTCGGAGCTCTCCCTGGAGCCTTCTCCTCTCCAGCTGAGCACCCCCAGCTCTCCCAGCCTGGCTCCAGAGGGGCTCCAGCCCTGGAGCAGCTGCATGGCTTCCTCTGGATCTGCTCCAGCAGCTCCACATTTTTCCAAACTGGAATTTCATGGAATTCTAGAATGGTCTGGGTTGGAAAGACTTTAAAGATCATCCAGTTCCATGGGCAGGGCCATCTTCCACCACTCCAGGCTGCTCCAAGCTCCATCCAGCCTGGCCTTGGACACTGCCAGGGATCCAGGAGCAGCCACAGCTTTTCTGGGCACCCTGGTCTTAAAGTCAAAGTGACAGAAATCCCCTTTATTGAAACTCACTGAATGGTTTGAGACCTTAAAGCCCATCCAGTTCCTCCCCTGCTTTGATCTCCTCTCTTCTCCCCCCAGATATCCCCTGGCTGAGCCCTGGAAGTTTTTCCTGGCCAGGCTGATGATCTGGGAAGGGTAAAGCAGCTTTCCCGTGCTCGGCCATGCTCACATTAAAGCCAAAAGCAAGCCTGGGGAGCTAAATTTGCTCCTTGGTTAGGACTGCTAATCCCATAAAATTATTTATTAACCTATTTGTCAGATGATAGACTGAGCTTTTGACAACTTTTTAATTATTTTCCTCAGTTTTTAACCTCAACTTTAAAAACACAAAGCAGTCAGCCAGCGTTCTACGGAGCAGATTCTCCTCACCTATCCTCCATTTATTTATTCCCTCCATCCTTCACAACTCGCTTTCCTCAGCCACCTCTTGACAATCAAAAGAGGGTTTATAATGGCAGGGACAAACACACTCATGAAGGGAAAATGAAGAGCCTAAAAAAAAAAAAAATAAAAAATTACAGAACAAGAGGCTCGTCCCACTCCCTCTTTCATATTTCATTATTTGATAACATCAAGAGGCTGAGTCCATCAGAGCTGCTTGGGTGAAGGCAAACAGGAGAGCGTCTGATCAATATTTATTAATACTTTCAAAGACAAGGGAGGCAAAGTTGAGCAGACTCTGTAATGGAGTGAATAATTACTCATGCAAATCGGGCTTGGCCGCGGGCGCTGCCAGGCCAGAGCAGCAGGGTTTTTAATTGCACCCAATTAAAAATGCACACCTTGTGCTCCTTCCCTGCTGCCTCGCTTGCTCCCCTTTTATTTTAGAGGAAATTTTTTTAATTAAAAAATAATCTGATCCTGAGAAGAGTGACAGATGAATCCTGTGTTTGGGAGGAGCAGGAATTCTTCAGATTTAGGACAGGTGAGGAAGGAAGGATGGGGCTGTGCTGTTTGGCTTGCCCAGTGATTATTTTGTGCAGATTTTGTCCTTTTTTGCCTTTTTTTTTTCCTTTAAGGTGCTCTGTCACCTTGGGAATGCCATTTGGAACAAAACTTCTCTGCCCCTGGATCCCTGGAAGTGTCCAAGGGGAGTGGCAGTGTCCAGGGGATTTTGGAGGTTCCTTCCAACCCAAACCATTCCAGGATTGTGGGAATGCAACTGGATGGGAACAAAGTGTCCCAGGGATTCATCCCAACAAGGAAATCCTTTTATTTCCATGTTTAATCTCAGTTCTCATTTATTTGTGTTGCGCTGAAAAGCTCCAATGGGATTTGTTGGGCTGATCTGACGGGAGAGATTCTCCACACAAAAACATGGAACAGGTTCTTGGGGAATTCCTATGGAATTCCTGCAGGTTCTCTGCTGAATTCCTGTGGAATAACAACTGCTCTTTACAAGGGAATTAATCTGCTCCAAGCCTTCAGCTCTTCAGGATGGTACAAAAACTTCTCCACTGGCATATTTTAGGGAATGAGGAGTGAAGGACTGGCCTGAGGGATCCCAAATCATTAATATCCCTCTCATGCAGGATAATTAACACATTTTGATGGTTTGGATGACAGAAATTTGTTAATTTTTTTAAAATAAAATCCATTTTTCATGTGATTAACTCACTTCCTAACCAAGATACCCATGGCTTGTTCCTCTGACTGCTGGCAATGGGTTTGGCTCCAAAGCTGCCTTGAATTTTTTGGGCATTTTTTAGGACAAACCTAAGAGCAAATAATACAAAACTGAACTCTCCCTGCTCCATTAATCCATCTGGAATTGCCTCTGGAAGATCCGCCACGACATGAGGAAAACCTCTGTGCTAAGAGCAGATAGGGAAGGTTAAATATCCCTTTAATGGGATGGAAATGGTTCCCAGCTGCAGGAAAAAACATCCCACGGGCAAACCAAAAATGCAGAATCCACCTGACCCCCAAACCAGTTTGTTTTGTTGGGTTTTAAGCAGCACTTTTGACAGAAAACAGCAAATTGCCAACGATGAACCCATTCTGCAATGAGGCATTTTGAGCTTATATATATATATATATAGAGAGAGAGAGAGATCCATATTAAAAATGGTTTCTTGAACTCTGTTCTTGGAGAAAGAGAATAAAAATTAAGAAGGTTTCTCATTTAGGGAAATAAAAAATCTTGGGGAAGGAAATCAGGATGAGCCCATCTCCTCTGAGGGCTATTAATACCATTCTCCATTTAAATGCTAATGTTCACCTCTAACCCAAAAAAAAAAAAAAAAAAAAAAAAAAAGTTTTCAAAAGGTGGCCAGGTGAATTCCAAATGAAATCCTGATTTCCCTGAGAATGACTTGATCTCTTCTTCAGAGGAGGACCTTGGGTGTGATGTTTCAGAATAAAGGATCCCACTTTAATTATCCCTTCCTGATGTAGCTGGGGGCCTGCTCTGCATTAGACAGGAACGGATTCACCGGGCAGGAATTCCAGTCTGGGTGCTGAATTAGCCAAAGGGAACAAAAAGAAATTTAAAAAAAGGAGAAATTGAAATTCTGTCCCTTATCTCCCTCTCTTTTGGGGGATTAGGGAGGCGCTTTGGCTGCACCCGGAATTGCTGCTCTAATGGGAAAGTCAAAAAGGTTAAGTGGGAAGCACTTACAGAAAATGTGGATAAAAATTAAGTGAGGGGAGAGGGCAGAGGATGGAAGGAAGATTTTATGATGCGGGAGGGGAAGCCCTGCAGTAGAATATTCCCAGAGAAGCTGGGGCTGCCTCTGGATCACTGGAATTATCCAAGGCCAGGCTGGAGCACTCTGGGATGGAGGAAGATTTGATGATCTTTAAGGCCCCTTCCAACCCAAATCCTGTGATTTTTATGAAAAACCACCAGACAGGACAAGCAAGAAACTGAAGATTATAAAAGCTGTAGTAATAAAATCACTCAATTTAGATATTTGAAGATCATGGTGGAACCATGACATTTGAATATAGAGGGGGATGAGTGAGTGAAAACAAAAAAAAAAGAGAAATAACAGCAAGAAATGAGGTGACTTCAGTCAAGTCATGCAGAAAAAAATGGATTTTCAGACCTGGCTTGACCAAGAAGAAAATCCCATGGGGCATTTTTCCCTTTGGAGTGATTAGAGGTGGGAATGGGGAAGAGCTGAGAATGGTTGTAGGGCACTGGATATGGGGCAGGAGGGATGAGTTCCAGCCAGGAGTTTGCAAAGATGATTTGGAAAGCTCAGAACACCAAAGGAAAATGCAGGTAAAGCAGCAATTACTGTAATTTCTGCACCTCGTGAAGGCTGCGGAGATGTTTGCACACACACACCTCAGTGAGCAGCATTTTAAATCAAAAATCTGCAAATTTGGGAGCTGCTGGCTCCATCTCCAGAGCTTCTGATGAGGAGATGGAAAATAGGGGTGGGAGGTGACAGCTGCATCATGACTTTTCATGGAGTGACATGAAAGATCATCAAATTCCAACTGGGACACATTCCCTATCCCAGGCTGCTCCAAGCCCCATCCAACCTGGCCTTGGACACTTCCAGGGATGGATCCAGTTCCACTTCCCAACCACTGCTCATCCTGAACTGGAGCTACAACCCTGAAATAAGGGATATCACTGTCATGGGTGGCAGTGCAAAATGTCCCCAGCATTGGGAATTCTGTCCCCAGCTGGTGGAACTGGGGTGGGTGTGGGGGAATCTTCTGTCCATGGCCAACTGTCCCAACCCAGCTGGGGCAGTTTTCTGATCTGCTCCCAACCCAGCCTCCCTCCAGGGAGAGATCTTCTGCTGCTGGGCCAGGGAGTGGCACGGAGAAAATTCCATCAGCCACTGGGAAATGCTCCAGACAGGGGCAGGAGACAAACATTCCTACCTGGAGAAAAATCTGGGATTGGGAACACCAAACATTCCTGCCTGGATCCAATCTGGCATTGGGAACCCCAAACATTCCTGCCTGGATCCAATCTGGCATTGGGAACACCAAACATTCCTGCCTGGATCCAATCTGGGGTTGGGAACCCCAAACATTCCTGCCTGGATCCAATCTGGCATTGGGAACCCCAAGGATCCTTTCCCACTGCATTCCCAGAGGAACAGCAGCCCCAGCTCTCCCCACTGGCCCTTCAGTGACAAACTCCCCTTTTCTCCAGGAGCATCCCTGCCCCAGAGCCACATCTGCCACTGGCACTGCAGCCACCATGGCATGGCACTGCCACCAAGCCCTGACCCACAGGGGACAGCTGCCAGCCTGACTCTGCTTTGGCTTTTTGCCTCACTGCATTTTTAGTTTAGTTCCCCTCACAAAGAACTGTTATTGCTATTGCCACAGCTCTGCCTGACAGCCCCTGAATTCCAAAATCACAATAATTGTGAGGGAAGGGGGTTAAATTCTCCATTCCAAGGGAAGCTCCTGCCTTCCTCAGCACACTCCTATTCTTCAAACCACGACAACCACCCTCAGCACACCATTCCATGAGGGATTGTAAATCCTGATCGACTTTTCTTCAGACTTCTTCCTTGATTTTCAATGAACCCGGAGCAGTTCTGGGGACAACAACAGCAATGTTCCTTCTGTGCCTCCAGCAGAAGCCAAAATGCTTTAGGGGAGTTCACATCAGAGATGTTTCTGCTGTTCTGATCAACCTCAGCTCCTCTCAGACACCACACCAGGACCTGGATGTTGGAGTCTGGAATTCTGAGAAGTATTTCTCTGCATGTTTTAAGAGATCCAAACCCTCTGACAAACACTGTTTTTAACCTTTGTCCATGGAAAAGGCTTCCCAGGCTCTGGGATGAAACAGAACTTTCAAGCATGTGGATTAGATTGTAACATAGTGTGTAGTTTATCACAGGGTGAGAAATTTAGATTTTTGGGGTTTTTAGAATGGTAAGGAGATGAAGGCAAGATGGAGGATCCTCGTGGTTTTCAGGATTCTTCCTCCTTCTTCATCTGCTCCATCTCCTGCTGTGATGGTGACACTTTTTGGTTGGTTTAGAGCAGACACAGACTGTCCAACAAAGGTGATAGGGATTGGAAAATTACTGTAAATAAAGTACAGGTAGTTTTTAGTATAAAAGTCAACACCACCCTGAGGAGGGGGGATTGTGCCTTGGACTGATTTGCTGAGAGGATCTCTGCGAGTCAGGGAAAGAATGGGATAGATAAGAAAGAATAAACAGCCTTGGAAAACAGAAGAGACGGCTCTTGACTATTTCTTCCATCACCTGGCTGGGGAGAAAAGGACTTTCTAAATCTCAGAATGCAAAATATCCAGAGAAAAAAAATGAGACCTGGACACTCCTGCATGCCTGGGGTGGGGAAGAAGCTCCATGGGCTGAAAAAAACCCAAAATGAGGCTAAAAATGTTGCTCTCATGTGATCTCCATCTTCCTGTGCTCACCTCACCCACAGCCCCTTGGAAGCAGCTGCTCCATCAGCACCCGTGGGACGATTTGGAGCAGGAGGCACAGATGGCTCTGGGGCTCAAAAACACAAAAAACTCCACTTAAAATCCTAAAACGTGCAAACTTCTGAGATGGGAAATAATTTGGGAAAGGAAAAGAAAGCAGGAGAGGAAGAAATGAAAGTGAAATTGGAGTGCAGGGGTGCTTCATGCTCCTGTGCAAATCACAGCCCTTAATAAATAACCAAGGGATGGAAAGATAACATTGTTTTTTTTTTAAAAAAGCTGGAAGAATAACTATAATTAAGTCATTTATCCAAGGCAGGAAAAAGTATCAGAGATAGGAAACCCTCACGTCTTGCTCAGTACCCACACAGGGCTCTGATCAGGTACAGAGCCAGGCAAGAAAAACAAGTGTATTTATTCAAAAGGGCACAAGTGCAGCCTTCTAATTAGAGACAGCCTCGTTAGAAAATCCAATTATTTTCCCTTTTAAAGTTTAAGCCACAGAGACAGCGGATGAAGCCCTACATACAAATCAGCTCACCTGGGGGTTGCTTTTTATACAGATGAAGCCATTTTGGATAAAACCTCCCCAGCCAACACCTCTGGGTGCCACGTGCAGCTCTGTCACTGAGTTTGTCACCACTGCAGAGCTTTTTGTCAACTACAGATGAGAAATCACCTCTTAAACGCAGAATTAATTAGCAAAGGGAAGGGTAAAGGACATGCAGAACATCCCCACCCTTCCCAAAGCTCTCTCCTGTTCTCCCTCCTCCTTTTTATTCTGCTATTTGTCTGCCTTAGCTATTATTTTCTCATTAATATTTCCTTTTTATTTCCTTTTCCCTTCCTCCCGGGGTTCATCACTTGGACAACGCTGCCCTGCTGGGAACACGAGCTCCAGGAGAGGTTCAGGGGGGGATCAGAAGGAATTTCCTCATGGAAAAAAATTGGTAAACATTGGAAAAGGCTGGCCAGGGGAGGTTTGGAATCCCCATCCTTGGAGGTGCCCAAGGATGTGGCACTCAGGGAAACAGGCATGGGATCCCGTCACCTTGGAGGGCTTTTCCAACCTCAGCAATCCCAGGATTCTGGGAATGGGGATCTCTGAGCACTTAAAACCCTTCCCTGAACACCTCTGAGCCCCCTCCCAGCGAGCAGTGAGACACAGCAATTGCACAGCTTTTCAAAGGAAGGATAAATCCATTAAAACCCATTAAATAATTCTTCAAAAAAACCCAACAATGTCTGAGCCACTCCTTGTAGCTCCAAACCGGCTGATCCTAATGAAAGATGGAAATTCTCACTCTCCAAATGGAACTTTATAGGGTATTAAACAAGCACCCTCAGCACTTATCTAAATCTTTAATTAGTTCTATAATATACTGATGATATCAAGGCTAATTAAATTTATACAGATAAAGAGCAATGAAATTCTAGCCAAGTGAGCTGGAAAGTACATATTAAATAGTAAATTTAATGGCTCAGGAAGATAAATGCAATTTTGTATAAAAAATTAAATTCAATTTACATGTTGTATTAAAATTGATTTTGAGTGTGCAAATGATTGGAAAAGCATCTTTTTAATAGATCAGTAAAAGTGTTAATCTGACCTGTTTAAATATCGGTTATTAATGCCAGCATTTGCAAATAAGCCACACACATTTGCATTTTACTGCATATAGTAAAAAAAAAAAAAATTATCTATACCATCTGCCAGTTTATAAGGAATATTACGGGATTTTTTCCCCTTGCCTCATGCATAAATTGGAGGGAACATGGAAATGAATGTAGCCTGAAAGAAGAGGGAGTCAGCACTTCCACAGAAAGTGCAGCAGAGATTGCTCCAGTCAGCAAAAAAATCCCACAATTTTCGCTTCCCTTTGGGAACAACAATTACTGTGGCAACCCCCAGCTTTATTTAGGATCAAGTGACGTGGAACTGGATACAACTGGGGACGTGCTCAGTGGTGCCAGCAGAGCTTTGATAAACCAGGAATGGTTGGGAGCTGCCGGTGGGTGAAGGACACGACGGGATCTGCCTGATGGGGACAGAACAGTGAACTGGGGCAGAAGCTCTAGTAGAGCCCTCAAGTCAATGTCAGCCTGTGATAGGTTTGGGTTCCACAAATCAATGTCAGCCTGTGGCAGGTTGTGTTTGGGTTCCACAAATCAATGTCTGTAGGAAACAGTTCTGTGCCAGAAGGGTCTGGGACAGTGCTCAGCTGAGATCTCTAGGGTTAAGGTTTGCAGTTTATTCCATTGGGTGTGGGTGAAAAGAGCCCAGCTCAGGGTTAGCTCAGAGCAGGCTGGAGGACACAGGAGCAGGAGAGAGCACAAGGCAAGAGAGGATAAGAGGGGAAGAGGAAGAGAGAGTAAGAGCAGGAGAGTAAGAGGGTAAGAGTAAGAGCGTAAAGAGAGGGAGAGTATAAGAGAGTGTAAGAACAAGAGAGTGTAAGAGAGTGTAAGAGAGTGAGCTCTCCTTTTACAGTGACTTCTATCTCCTTCTATGTTGAATATTCTACTTTCTCATGAACCAATCTAGTACTGAATACAAATTTTCTCCATTTCCATCCTTCCTATAGCAATCGCTCCATTCCCATGTTTTACTGCTTTCTAATCTCTAAATCTTATCAGGGGTCCCTTCCTGGCAAGCCAGGGGAGAAGGGTCTGTTCTGGTTTTGGGATGTCTGTTAGTAAATCACATTCTTAACAAAGAGAGAAAGACCTTTGGTCAGCCAAAGCTGTCCTAGAAACATTCAGACAAACACTGCTTTCATTTCAATGTCTATTCTACTTTCTGCATTCTTAGCATCTTTGGATAAATAGTCAGATTTGTAGGATTTCCTTGTTTCTTCCTTCCCAATAAATGTCAGCCTGTGGTAGGTCATGGTTGGGTTCCACAAGTCAGTGTCAACCTGTAGTAGGTTGTGGTCCAGTCCATCACGTTAGTGTTCACCTGTAGTAGGTTTTATTTGGGTTCCACAAATCAGTGTCTGCCTGTCGTAGGTCATGGTTGGGTTCAACAAATCAATGTCACCTGTAGCAGGTTGTGTTTGTGTTCAATTAATCAATGTCACCTGTAGCAGGAACCCTGGTTGGGTTCCACAAGTCAGTGTCAACCTGTAGTGGGTCACAGTTGGGTCCAACAAGCCACTGTTCACCTGTAGTACATATGGTTGATTCCAACAACTCCGTGTCTGCCTGTAGCAGGCTGTGGTTGGGTTCCACAACTCCGTGTTCCCCTGCAGCAGGTCATGGGCAGGCTCTGGTGCTTCCCAGGAGCTTCCCCAGGGCTTGGGCAAACAGCCCCAAACTGTTGGAAACACCATTCCATGGTTTTTTCAGATCACCTTTGTTCATTTGCATTGAATGCTGTGGTAGCTTCCAAAATTAGGGAATGGAGATTTTTTTTTTTTTTTTTTTTTTTTTTGGGTGGACAAGCTGACATCAAATCAAATTTGTTAAAATTTTTTGTTGATCACATTGATATTTTTCATGGAAAAGTTGTTTTTTTTTTTTTGATTCTCTTGCCTCACGGCCCTATTTTTTTGTCCCCTGGTGCCTCGATCCACCCTGGAAACTACTGAGATTGGGAAGGGACCTGCCAGGCATGGAGTGATCCAAACCAGGAGGGAACAAACCCCTGCAGCAGCCTCTGACCCACCACATCAGTGCCACCACCACCATGACCTCAAGGACATTGACTGCCACCACCCAAGGAGAAGAAACGGGGCAGAAAGAAACCAGGATGGGTTCACTGCCAAAATTTGAGATGTTCAGAAGCGGTGGACATCAGCATGGAACTCTGAATCTCCTGGATGAGGGATTTCTTAAGAGCTTCAGCCCTCTCCTTGCTTTCTGTGCTGGCCACTGGCCTGAGGAGCATTTCATCCCAACTCTGCCAGTTCTCAACACTTCTCCCGATGCTTGGAAACCTCCAGGTTTGAGGCCACGGGTTTTTATGGGCAGCTGCTGCTCATTTCCAGCATTTTTGGTGGAAATTGCTTTTCCCTCTCTATCATTCTGAGGGTCAACATCATATTTAGAGGGATAGAAACCCACCACCCCTAAAAGAGCAGCTCCCACACTGCTGTGTGCAGTACAGCTGTGGCCTCTTCTGGCCATTCCTGGTGGGTTTAGCTCCAATTATCCCAACATTTTCATCCAACAGAGCTTCACTAAAATCTGAGCATTTTAAATGAGAATATTATGAAGGCAATGTCAGTGCAGGGAGTACTGGGGTTTCTATCTCTGCTCTCCACTGCATGGAAAAAACAGGTTTTACTCTTATTATGGAATATCTTGGAGTTTATGGACATGATCCCTTAAGTTTTAGCTTTAATATATTTTTAGATTCTGTGTGGTTTTAGTGGGTAGTTTTAGGTTTCATATTCAGTGCTACTGAGCTCTCTTCACAGAGTACATAGACAAAACAATTCCTTCTCCAGCTTGGGACTAAGGACAACTTTCAGGCCAAGAACAAAACCAACAGTGAAGTGAGAAGAAAAAACAAGGAAGATGGAGCTTCATAACCTGGAGCTGTAATTGGACAATTAACTCCAATATGCTAATGAGCCAGAATTTATAGAAGTGTGGGATCTCATGATCAGGCATCCATTTTCTGACAATTTTGGGTGGAATTAACCCAGCCAGGTTCTTGCACTGCCCAGGTGTGCCCAGTGAGGCCTTTTAATAAAATCCCTGCTTTATCCTTTTGCTGTCTATTCCCTGTTCCAGGCCAGCCTCCAGCAGGCATCAGACAGACTCCACTGCAGTGCAACAGCAGCTCCTTGGAAACAAAACTGGTCCCCACAGAGTGAGACGAGAATCCCTGCACTGCTTCTGGATGGTGGAGTAGTTCAGAGCCATCAAAAGCACAGCAATTCTCTGAACTGCTTTTCATCTCCTCCCAGAAACGCATCTTCAACTGCACAAAACCTCCGGGCTCTCCAAAGGACTCTGCTGGGAGAGCTGAACCTGGAGTTCTCCGTAGTAATTAATTCATTTATCAAGCTCTCACAATTCCCATTTGAGGCACTTGGGAGATACTGTGTCCAGAACTTCTCTGCTCTTTCAAAGGCTGCTTTTGAGAGGTGAGAAGGACCAGTGAACTTCCCCTCCAACCTCATCCATTCTGGAATTACGGGCCCAGAGGGGAGCTCCTTGTGTGCCCAACGGGATGGATCCAACCCAGCCACAGCCGCCCCACAGAATCATGGAATCACGGAATCATTCAGGTTGGAAAAGCCCCCTAAGATCATCCAGTCCAACCATTCCCAGCACTGCCAAGGCCACCCCTAACCATGTCCCCAAATGTCACATCCACAGAGCTTTAAATCCCTCCAGGGATGGGGACTCCTGCCCTGCCCTGGGCAACCCTTTGGTTGAAGAGATTTTTCCTAATGATGCTCCTTGAATAACCTCCCAGATTCTGTCCCTGAAAGCCCCTCCAGGGACTAAAAGCACATTTTCCTGATTATTCCCAAAATCTTCACATTTTCCATGAAGGAAACCTGCATTTCTCCCAGCGCCCCACTTTTAACAGCTGGCAGAAAAATTCACCCATCTCCCATGTTGGGCTGGGCTTAGAAAAACAACCCGGGATCCGAAGGCACTGAATCCTATTAGAAAAGCCATATTTTATATCTTGCTTCTTCCCAACCCAAGCTGTTCCCCACCAAAGCATCAAACTTGCTCTTATTTGCACTTCTTTCCCTTCTCCTCTTTGTTTTTCCACACATGACAAAGTGGAATCCGTGTCTGAGCTACGACTTCCGTGTGTGCTTGAGAGACCCATTTCAGCTTTAGGTGTTAATGCACCTCTGTGACGTGAGGTGGCAGCTGAATTTAAAGCTTCTCTGTATTCTTTGAGCTCAAATCTGGAATACAAATTATAAAATACAAGGGGAGCTTTACAGCCTTCAGTAAAACTGGAGTAAGACACATTGCATATTAATTTTCTGAATATATTTTAAATGCTGACATCATACCAGCGCGGATTCAATGTAGTGCTCTGGACCTAATTATTTAAATATCTCCCTAAAAAACCAGAACTGAAGCATTTGGCCTTCACCCGAGTGTGTGGATTTCTCCTGGCTACGAGGCCCAGGTTCATCAGAGGACAGATTTAATTGCTACATCAGAGTTTGTGTGTTGATATTCGACATCTGACGCGCGAAAGTTCAGGGACGCCAATCAGGCACGGTGCAGATGCCACTCTGCAAAATGTTCTCAGACAGTCTCCATCTGTCAGATATGGTAATCCCTGCTCCCCATCAATAATTCACCTCCTTCACTCCATGTTTCTCGCATTTGAGTCAGAATTTTTAATGTCAGCCCCAGCAGAGGCTCCACCTTGGACAGACGCCGTTGCCTGATCTGCATTCCCAGCTCATTCCTGCCCCGGAGCCTCTCCCCTTTGGCACTTCAAGAATAATTTCTCAGTTTATTTGTTATTTTTTTTTTTTTATTTTTTTAAACTGTAAAAATCACAGCTCTCCTTTTGGGCTGTCTCATCTCACTCGAGGGTGGGAGTCAGAGGGTAATTATGGCAATCACACCAAAATCCAGCTCAGATGGATCATGCCTTTCCCAGGAAAGCTCCTGGGGAACACCACGGGGGCGGCTGAATCCCCCAAATAAAATGTTCCTGCACAGTTGAAGAGGGAGGAAAGGGGAGCAGGGGAGGGAAGAAGAGGATGTGGAGCTGTTCCTCCAGGGGTCAGAAAATGCTGAGTGGCATCTTGTCCCCAGCTGACTCCACGGAGCCCAAAAAATCTTGGTTACACCCCAAACTCTTTGCAGACTTAAATCCTTAAAGAGAATTAATAATAAAAAAAAATAAAGATGCAAAGCAACTTTTTACGCAGGCCACAGATAGTGACAGGACAAAAGGCCAGTTTTAAACTAAAAGAAGTGAAATTTGGATTAGATTTCAGGAGGAAAGGGTTTATTGTGAGGGTGGTGAGGCACTTGGAGCACCCTGGGACAGGGGAAGGAACTGGATGGGTTTTAGGGTCTCTTCCAACCCAAACCATTCCATGATCCTGTGATCCCAGAGCCAGGAGATGGCTGATTTCTGAAAACATTCCCTGGCATGAGGGCAAATTCCTCCCATAATCATCAATCCTTCAGCACCAGGGACAAAGGAAAGTCACCACCAGCAGCAGCACCCCCAGCTCTCAGCATTTGAAAGGTGGAAAAAGCAAAGTTCAGAAGGTTAATAGAAGAAATTAAATAAACCACAAAGAAAAAAATATTTGGAGTCTCTCACACATGGAACTATTAACTAACCTAAAGAAAAGAAAAGACTACTTAATTCCACTAAATAAATGGATATTGATAAACTTCACCTATTCTAATTAGCAAGATTCTTCCTGTTATTTCATCTCATCTTGGGGCATTCTTTGGCCAAGGGGAATAAACCCTGAAGATAAGAAGTGATAGCTGGGAATGTTACAGATCCCACCCCCTGGAATGATCAGCATATCCCCAGGGATGGATCCTCAGCAGAAGGTGAAGGATGAAACTCCTGCTTGCAGAATGCAGCTGGTGGAAATCCTTATTTAGGATTATTCAGGATTATTTGCTTCACCAGCTGAACGTGTGGCTTTGCACCAGGACTCCCCACCAGCCCTGAGCTGGCTAAAACTTCCAAACCAGACCAAAAGTCAATGAATTAAAGATTTTGTTGATTAAAGAGTAATTTACTATAGAGGAAATGCAGGAATGTATTTCAGCCTGCCAAAATTCAAGTGCAACCATTTCACCACCATGGTCACCACTAACCCTTACCCCCAAGTGACACATCCACATGGTTTTGAACTCTTCCAGGGATGGTGATTCCACCACAGCCCTGGGCAGCTGGGCCAGTGCTTTATAACCCTTCCTGGGGAAAAAAAAAATGTTCCTAAATCCAGTCTAAACCTCTCCTGAATGACTTAAAGAGCTGGAACCCTGCTGTTCCTGGGCTACACCTGCTGCCATCCCTGCTCTACCCCAGGCCTGTGCCATGGCTTGACCCTGTCAGTCCTCTCAGTTCTGCTACTCCTGTCCTTTCCTCAGTTTCCCTTTTCCTTCCTCTATCCCACCAGGAATTGGCCCTGGGCCATTGCCCTTTCCTTTTCCCTCTTCCTGTGCCTGTCCCTGTCCCTTTCCCTTTCCCCTTCCTTTTCTCTTTAATTTTCCCTTTTCCCTCTCCCTCTCTCTTTCCCTTTTCCCTCTCCCTTTCCCCTTCCTTTTCCCTCTCCCTTTTCCCTCTCCCTTTCCCTCTCCCTCTCTCTTTCCCTTTTCCATCTCCTTTTCCCTTTCCATTTCCCTTTCCCTAACCCTTTCCATTTCCCTTTCCCTCTCCCTTTCCCTCTCCTTTTCCCTCTTCCCTTCTCTCACCTCACAAGCCCAGACCTGCCCACATCCTCGCTGTCCCTTTGTGTCCCAACACCATTTTCCTCCCTCCCAAGGGACACATTTCTGATTCCAGGGTGCATCAGCAGGTGGGAAATCTTCACTCCTGGCTCAATCTAATCAACAGAGAGAGCAGTGACAGATCTGACTGCAGAGCCCAGAGAAGAGATGAGCAGTGACTCCAGCACCACCAGCCAGCCCTGGGATCAGGAATTCCTGAGCTCTGCAGGTCCTAATGAGACCTGAGTGACAGGGCAAAGCAATCTGCTCCTCCAGGCTTCCCCTGTGCCTCTCTGGCTGTGTGCTGGGAAGATTCCACCTCCTGTGAAAAAGGCAGGACATTTTCCTAAGTGCTGCCATTTGCAGGTGGCAGCCAGGCAACAGAGATGCATCCCCAGCTGACAATCCCATATTTACCTTTCCTTCCTGCAGACAAATGCCTGGGATGGCTGCTCCTGACACACTGATGGTTCTTCCTTTTATCTTTTTTTTTTTTTTTTTGTCATTTCTTTATTTGTGCGTTTCACACCAATTCCCTTCTTAAAAATCTGTCCTTTCCCTTAAAGCTGCTCGTTGGGAATTTCATCAGAACCTCCCAGAACAGGATCTAGCACAGAACCCACCTTGAAGCACAGGAGAAAAAAGCAGTTTCTAACCCAAATAGAAGAGCCAAGGTCACATGAGAGAGCTCAGTCATGGAGTTCACATTCCCACACACTCACAGTGGGATCTGTTCCCATGGGATGGCTCTGGAGCTTTGCTCAAGCTCAGTCTGAGGGTTGGGAAGGAATATCTGACAAAACAAAGAGGGAACAACTTCAAGCTCCAGGAGAGGTTTAAGTTGGATATCAGGGAAATTCCCCAAAAGGTTTGGTGGAGTCCCCATCCCTGAAGGGATTTCAAAGCCCTGTGGATGTGGCACTTGGGGACATGGGGCAGTGGTGGCCTTGGCAGTGACAGGTAAAGGGTTGGGCTCGATGACCTCAGAGGGCTTTTCCAATCCAAATGATTTCAAAAAAAGATCATTCACTGAAGCCAAATCCTTGTGCTGGGAGGTGCCACTCTTTGTACTCTAAAGCAACAAACCCCCTTTAATTAAGGAAAACCAAGGGAATTCCCTCTTGTTCCTCGCCTGGATCCCATTTCCATCCCTGCCCGCTGCTTTCTCTGTGTCTCCAGCCCAGCCCTCGTGGGATGCTCGATGTGATCTCCAGAGCCTGGAGCTGTGGAAGTGCAGGGAGTCAGGAAAAGGTCCTTGGATGGGACAGAGAGGAGAGGATTTGCTGGAATGTTCCTATGGAAGTTTTAGAGCAAGCACACCAACAAAGCCGCTGTCTGTGCACACTAAATCCTGCTAAAGCCAGTGGTGGATCCAGCACACCCACACAGAGGCTTTACCTGCACCTAAAAATGAGCTTTCACACTCATCCTCATACTTCTGTGGGATGAAAAACCTATCAGAATCTGGATACCATCTGGAATTGCAGTTTTGGCTTCCTGATCCAGACTTTAGGCCTGGCCTAAGACTCGGCAGCCTCGGGGCAGGACCTGTGGGGAAAGCCCTGTGGCCTCTTCCCAGCCAAAACCTCTTCCCAACAAAACATCTTCTGTGTTTCCTGGGGAAAATGAAGGGCAGGGAGAAACTGAAGTCCCCTGCAAGGCTGGGAACCTGGCAGAACTCTGTGTTCCACCCCCTGAGCCCCAGCCCAGGTGTCCTGGGTGGGTTTCCCAAGGATCCAGAGCTCGTGGGGATCCCACCCCACCCCACTGCCAACCATGGACCACGTGGGTTTGCTCCACAGTTTTGCTGCCACCACCCACAACCCAGATTCTGGGCAAATGAAGCAAATATTGATGAGTTCTCCGTGATTTCCTGGAGTCACCACAGAGATGACAGTGGCCACCGGGATTGACACCTGCAGGATGTGCTTTCAAACGCCAGCCTGAATAAAACAATGCCCACCTCACATCCCACAGGCCTGGATAAACAAAATAATCCAATTCCAGCTACACAAGCAGAGTTTCCTGAACTCAGACCTTCTATTAAAACACTTCCACAAGTAACTGGCCGGTGGCAAAGCATTGTCACCAAGGCCAAAATCACTAAAGGTGGAAAATAAGAAGAAAAACTTCCAGCAAGAAAAATCCCTTGCCTTTAATTACCATTAGCAATGCAGCATGACAGAGGGAGATAAACACACAGGCACCTACACAAATAAGGAGCTTGGGAACACAAAGTAATTACTTTGATTTTCTTTTTTTCTCCCACCCCCCGCCACCGACATTCAAAACTTATTAGTCTCCAGAAAGCACATATCAGCAAAAGACTGTCACCCCGGGGATAAATGAGGGATTTGTTTGTAATTCATTTCCAGTAGAATATATCCTGATGGTTTTAAGGCAGAGGAGGAACGTGCTCTGGCCAAAACAGATTTCTTAAAAATGTTTATTTCCATCTTCCCGAGCTGGTTCCCTGGAAATGGGAATGCCAGGTTTCTGCTGGCTGAGAAGTTCACCCCCATTGATTGTTTCTCTAACACGCCACAAACCCAGTGAGGAAAAGTCAATGAAGCCTCTCAGTTTTTCAGTCCATTTCCAGTTTAGGAAAATTGAATTAATCTCTTTACTCGGAGCAGCTCAGACAACCCCGTCCAGGCAATGAAAATCATTGCAGGTGCCACGAAAACCTCTCTCTGTAAAGGTTACAGAGCGAAGATTAAAAGTGCCTGCGGGAAGGGCTGAAAAGCCTGATCAAAATAAAACATTGAGTCAACACTGGGAAAGGCTGAGCTGCTCTGGTGCCTTCCAGAGCTTGCTGATATTTTCAGGTGCTTCCTTCTGGCACGTGGAATGATCCCCAAGGAGAGTGGATGCTTCGTGACTTCCCACATCCAGCATATTCAGGGGTAGAGGAGCTGCCTGTGTGAATTTTGCCCCTCATCCTGTTACTCTGGGGCTGCTCTGGGGTGTAAAGCCTCAAGGGTTGTCCTGAGGAGGAATATCTGAGAGCAGCCCTGAGGAGAAGGGCTGGGCACATCCCTGGAGAGGAGCAGCGTTTCCTCAGAGTCACATCTTCCAAAAAGCTCCTCTCCATCCTGTGCTGAGGAGCTGGGAAGCTTCAGCAAAGGACTTGGCCATGTCACAACTTCCAGGAGCTCATGAAGGACTGGGAAAGCTGAAAGTTTGGGAAACCTGGAGCAGGCACCTGGCCGAAAAGGCCGAAGGATCTGGGGAAGGGTTTGGATCCCCCAAGAGGCTGAGGGAGCTGAGAAGGGGCTCAGCCTGGAGAAAAGGGGGATCAGGGGGGACCTTGTGGCTCTGCACAACTCCCTGCCAGGAGGGGACAGGGACAGGAGGAGAGGGAACGGCCTCAGGATGGGCCAGGGGAGCTCAGGGTGGATATTCCTGGATATTGAGAAAATTCCTTCTCAAAGGGCTGCCCAGGGCAGTGGTGGAGTGCCCATCCCTGGAGGGATTTCAAATCCATGTGGATGTGGCACTTGGGGACACAGTGGTAGCCAGTGCTGGGAATAATTGGCCTCAATTATCTTAGAGGTCTTTTCCAACCTAAACAGTTCCATAATTCCAAATGTACTGGAAGCAGGCAGACACCCCAAGAAATGCTCCAGGGAATGCTGTGAAGGCACAAATTGGTGCTGTCCTAAAACTCCTAGCAGCTGCAGACTTAACTGGGAGTGTAACCCATGGATGGGTGAGTTGCTCCGGGGAGTTTTAACCATCCCATAAAAAGATGGATCTTTGGGATGCAGAGCAAGGGCCATACAGGGACCCTCTGATCCCCTAAATCCCCCTGGGGAAGCAGAAGGAGGAAGGTGAGTCGAGCTGAGGGGTGGTTTTTAATCCTCTGCCATCGGGATTTTTGGTTAATGCGGTGAAACCACTAATTACAGCTAATTAAACCCGCACTGAGATCAAAGCTCAGCGGAAACTACAGGGGGGAGCAAACAAGGCGGAAAAGAAAGGGAAAGAAAATACGGATTTTGTTGTAACCGAGTCCTTAATTGAAAACTAAAGCATTAAAAAAAACTAAAGTTAATTAAAAGCTGCAAGCCCAAACGAGGACGTGCTCCAGACACTGGAGTCCAGCCTGTGATGGAGACAACACAACTTTCCCACACTGTCAGCAAAGGGGAGCTTTTCCTCCAGAGCCTGTTCTGTCCCTCTGTAGGGAAGGGGCTTGCTGGGATCCAGACTGTGAAGATTTGGGGATTTTTATGTTTCACAAGTCGGGCTGTGAAGTGGGGGGGATTAGAGTGCCCTTGTTTACTCAAACAGAATGATCTCAAACACCCCAAATTTAGTCCTGGCTTGAGGGCAGCCCCAAGGAGAACATCTGAGATACTTCCCTCACCCACAGGCAGCAAGGGAGCATCACAGGAGCTCTGCAGAGACACCTGACTCTGAACAAAGGGATCCAGGACAGGATTTGCTGGACCTGATGCTCGCCACACACAAATCGAGCTCAAAGTTGGCTCTCAGAGGAAGATTCCCTCCACCAGCTCCACCCTCGGGCACCCTGGGCACCCAGGCACAACCACAGGTTTTATCAAGAGTAAAATCAGACAGAGAAATAAGATTTGGCAATGAAGAGTTTTCCCCCAGAGCACGGGGATGTTTAAAGCTTCCCTTTCCCTCGGCAGCTCCCAGTAGATGGCAGCAGGTCACTGCTGATTCCTGCAGCAGGGAACAGCAGGAATCCGGGGGACAATCAAACAAAAAACTGCCCAGCCTGGCAGGACAGGAGCGCTGGGTGCCGAGGATCCAAACCTGGCACCACAGCCCTGGTACCCAGCCCAGCAGTGATGCAGGGTTTGATGTGATAAAAGCTCAAGCTCCAGCTGCTTCCTTCATCCTAAACCTTCCCTGTCACAGGATATGGAATCATGGAATGCTTTGGGTGACAAAGGGCTTTAAAAATCATCCCTCTGTCATGGGCACGGCCATCTGCCACTATCCCAGAGTGCTCCAAGCCCTGTCCAACCTGGCCTTGGTTTAAAGATGGGTTTTGAGTAACAGGAGCATTCCCCAGACCCACTGAGGGGCTGGAGAGTGTCCAGGGAATGGAGCTGGGAAGGGGCTGGAGTGGCTGAGGGAGCTGGGAAGGGGCTCAGCCTGGAGAAAAGGGGGATCAGGGGGGACCTTGTGGCTCTGCACAACTCCCTGCCAGGAGGGGACAGGGACAGGAGGAGAGGGAACGGCCTCAGGCTGGGCCAGGGGAGGTTTAGATTGGACTTTAGGGAAAATTCCTTCATGGAAAGGGTGGTCAGGCACTGGAAATGCCCAGGGAAGGGGTGGAGTCACCATCCGTGGGGAGGATTTCAAAGCCCTGTGGATGTGGCACTTGGGGACATGGGGACAGGGACAGGAGGAGAGGGAACGGCCTCAGGCTGAGCCAGGGGAGCTCAGGGTGGATTTTAGGGAAAACTCCTTCTTTATGAGGGTTGTTAAACATTGGAAGGAGCTGCCCAGGGAGGTTTGGAGTGCCCATCCCTGGGGGTGTCCAAGGAACACCTGGGGGTGGCACTCAGAGCTCTGAGCTGGGGACGAGGTGGGGATCAGGCACAGCTTGGACTCGATGGTCCTGGAATTGTTTTCTAACTTCCATGATCCTGTAAGTTCATGATTTGGGTTTATTGATGGCCAAACCAGGAACAAGTGGAGCTCTGATGGCTCCTCCCCACCCCATTTCCCCAGGGATCCTCCAGCAGTGACAAAGAGGTGCCACAGCTGCTACAGGGACAAATCCCAGCCAAAATTCCTGGTAAAGTCAACAGCTGGAAGATTCCCGATCCCTGCAGGAGGGGTGGCCACGGGAACAACGGGAATGGCAGCACAGGGAAAGCTCCAACTCACTCCAGGTGTGGGCACAGCTCTGGATCCCTCTGCTGCAGGCAGGGAGGACGCTGAGGGACAATGACAGCACTGCTCAGACACCTTCATTTCCGAGGTCACAGTGACACTTGTTAGAGAAAATGTTCCCATTTCATCCCTGCTCTCTCTGCTCCCTTTGCAACCACCTCAGTTCACTCTCCAGAACACTCAATTTTAACACTTCTGTGACTCAGAAAGCTGCTTTTTTTTCAGTGGATTTTTATTTAAGGGTGAGTCTGAAGCAGAATCCTCGCCCTTTTTGACTACCTCTGATGAAATCTTCATAAAATCCCAGAGAATTTTGGGTGGGGATAGGGGAAGAGGAGGAAAGAAGCACAAGGGAAAGGACCTGAGCAGGAATTCAAATTTGAAGCTTTTATTCCTTTCAGGCCATAAATCTAATTATGGGTGTGAAACTTTGGAAATTTGGAAGTATTTGGAAGTCATGCTCAGTCCCAGACCTTGCAGCAGATGCCTGGATATTCCACAGGGATAAAATCCTGTTTTTTCCTTAATAAAGCAATGGGAGCCACAATAACCTCCTGCATTTCTGCTGGCCTAGATACTGAACACACACAGGAGTGAAAAACCTATTAATATTTGCAGGAAATTTAGCAAATGCTACAAATCCTTTGTGACACCTCAGCAGTCAGAACCAGCCTGTTTCACCCTTTCTCCTGGTGGAAAAAAACTCCTCACACCACTTGGCAATTTCATTTTTTTTTTCAGTAGAAACGTGCTGCAGCTCTGCTCTGTGATGCTCTGCTGAGACTTTCCCTGCCTTGAACTGAGAATTTTAAAGCAAAACTCATTTAAAACACATTTTCTCCTTGCCATGGGATTGCTCCCAAAGCAGCAAATGCTGCTGTTGTCACCTGCAGGTTACAGAGCTTTGGAAAAATGGGGTTTAAACAGCAAGAGCCTCACCAGGACCAGCAAGGGTTTGCTGTGAATCCTCCACGTGATTTTGGCTTCAGAGGAGAAAGGACTTCCCCTTCCAGCTCCCCTGGTTGGGATTTCTACTACCTGAAATCACTGAGCAGAGAAAAAAGGGGATGCCCAGTGTTCCCTGAGGCCTCTAAAAAGCTTTGAAGACTGTATCAGAAGTGAAAAATAAAAGCAAAATCCAAAGCACAACGCTCAGGGAAACCTCAAAAAAAACTTTTGGTCCTTTCTCAACTGGTCTGGTCTTTCCTACCAACTGATTTCCAACAGGTTCACTTGGAGAAAAGGGACCTGTTGCAGAATTCAGATTTAATGCACGGAGAGGGGCTGAGTGGAGAGTGATGCATTGATTGTTAATTGTGGCTAATTGCTCCTTGAACCCTCAGTGTCATGGGCACAGAAATAATATCCAGGCAGGGCTGGGAGTCTCCTGTCCCACTCATGATCCTCCAGTTCCCTGGAGAAGTGAAGCAGGGAGGGAATTTATCCCAGGAGGTGCAGGGAGGGAGGATTTCTCCATTGTCTCTGCCACTGCTCCTGTACTTGAAAATCCACTTTATCTTGAAAAAGGCAAAACTGAGAGTTAACCACAGCACAGAGCATTTCCAGATTCCTGCCTGAGCAGTGTCACAGAGGTAAAAATCACTTTTATCCCAGCCTGATGTTGTTTTATGCTTTCTGGAGGGGAATTGTTATGTTTATTTAATAGTTTGAGTAGACCTGGGTAAGGTGGAGTCCCTGGGGTGACGTGAGAACCTTGCTCAGGTGATTGTGAATTCAGGTGAGCAGGGCAGGGCTTGGATGCACCAGAGCCTTGTTTATGTAAAAAGAGAATCTGGGAAATAAACATTGAAACATTCAGGAGTTATCTGAAGGGCTAAAGAATCAAACAGACTCCTCAGAGCATGGAATTCTGCCCCAAAAGGAAAGAGGGAAGTGATGGGACTGTGAAAGCAATAAAAGAAATGTTGCTGAATTGATTTGATGGGAAGGAATCTGCACAAAGCTGCTGTGGGAGAGTGGGGATCAGGCTTTTCCCCTAAGGAACAAGACACAAGGAATTGGCCTCAAGTCGTGCCAGAGGAGGTTGGGGTTGGATATCAGGAAAATTCCTTCACCACGGGATGGTCATTTAAGAAAGAAAAGATTAAATTTGGGAAGTTTACTCCTTGCAGAGTTTCTAATGGATCTTCCTCCCTCCCTCTCCTGCAGGCCTCAGCATTCACAACTTCCTCATGCCAATGCTGATCTGAAGGAATGAATTCAGTGATGATCCACCCCCAGATGAGATCCCAAAGAAATGAGCTGCTCAGTCACACCCCTCATCCAGGGAGCTCAAACCTCCCTCCGAATTCAGCCTCCAGCAGCAGTGGCCAAGTGATGGCACCAAGTTTCCCCAGTGCTTGTGGTGGATCAGATCCAGGTTTCACACCAGCCTCTCTCATTTGATCCCATTCCTTCATTTCCAAGTTCCAGACCTTGCCTTTGGCTTTTCCTGGCTCAGCTGTCCTGAGTCCAGCTGCCAAAACCACTGCTCAGGGTTTGCCTTCACCTATCCCTCGATCCTCCCAGAGTGAAGAAATCCCAAAATGTGGGAGAGGTTTGCAGGGGGTCTGTCACACCAACTTTGGGGTTTATTCTGCTGTTCCTGCTCTTTCAAGGCAACAGAACTTCAGGGAGATGTCCCTTCAAGCCAACCTGGTGACCCTGAGCCTTCAACAAACCAAAATATTTCTCACCTGGGAATAAACCCAAGCCTCAGTTTCATCCCGTTTCAAGTTCCACCCACTACCTTTGGAAGGATTTTCCTGCCTGGGTTTTGGTCTTGGAGAAGCCCCAAGGGAACGCCAAGAGGGGTTTGGTGGGAAGCTCACATCAACATCAGCTGATCCACATTTGGACTTGATGACCTTGGAGATCTTAAAACCCCACCCTGGTTCTACGAATCCATATCCCTGGGAGTGTTGTCCAACCAAAGGAAAGCCAAAATTGCCACCAACGCCTCCCCCTGTTGAACCTGACGCTCACCTGGCCACCTGAGATTTTTGGAAAGGAGCCACCTCTGCTCCTGTGGGCACCAGAAGAGT
Source organism: Certhia americana (assembly GCA_018697195.1). Classification (NCBI taxonomy): domain Eukaryota; kingdom Metazoa; phylum Chordata; class Aves; order Passeriformes; family Certhiidae; genus Certhia; species Certhia americana. Next base: position 269,984 of record CM031879.1, read on the forward strand.
GACAAAGCCCGAGGTTTGTGCTCACCTGGCAAAGTCCAGGTCGGCCTCTCTGGACATGGTGATGTTGGTCAGGTTTTGCTGCAGGATGAAGATGTTCCTGCACATTTTCTTGATGCCGGACTCGCTGATGCGCTTGAAGTAGTGGGCGCCGTTGATGAGGATGCAGGAGATCAGGTGGCCCAAACCTGCCAGGGGGAAGAGATTTAGAGCCAATAATTCATGGTAAAAACCCCAAAACGAGCACTGTTAAGTGGTGCACGTGAGCTGGATCAAGAGATAATTGGATTTTACCTGGGAATTCTCAGTAACCTTCATGGTGCAGTTTAGGACCTTCCACCTCTTCAGTAAAAACACATTACTGCCCCAAAATTTAGAGTTGTTATCACAACCACTGATTTTTAATCAAGCTTTGCATAATGTCCCTTCCAGTCTCTCTCCCTGTCTGGGCAGAGCAAGGGGTCACTGCAGCTCCTGTAAACCCACAGGATTTTAATCTGTTATCCAGGGTGGTGTTTTCCCTGTTTTCCCTGGTTAATTCAGTCTCCAGGAGCAGGACTGAGCTGCATTTCAATGCCCCTGATGCAACAACCCCTCTCTGATCAGTCCTGAAGAGTTTCCTGTGCCTGAAGGATGTCAGAAGGACACAGCCGGGGGCTCAGGGACACAGCCACCCCCAAAATGATGACTCGAGTCACATTGCAAAGAGCAAAAACCAAGCCTGATTTACACTGCACGGGTCTGGGCAAGCCCAGAGGCCAATTAAAAGTCTAAATTAAGGATTTAGTTCATGTACAGGGAGCCAGTGTGGGGCATCTGTAAATCCCAGACCCAGTTTAAGAGGTGCCTGTGATTAAGGAGGACCATGAGTAGGAATTTAAACTTCAGCAGGATGTGAATGGTGCCCGTGGCTCTGTGAGGAGTCATCTCCCTCTTCTCAAACAAACAGGGAAATCCAGAATCCCAGGAAAGGACCTTAAAGTCCATCCAGTGTCACCCCATCCATGGCAGGGACACCTCCCACTGTCCCAGGCTGCTCCCAGCCTTCCTTGGCCATTGCAGGATGCAGGGGCA
>CM031879.1:271452-285356 GCA_018697195.1 Certhia americana
GCCCTGGAATGTGCTGGAAGCTCTCCCTGGAGCCTTCCCTTCTCCAGAAGAACATTCCCAGCTCTCCCAGCCGCTCAAACCCCACACGGTTGTCACCCATCAACGCCCTGTAGGTGACAACAGCACCTCAGCCTGCTTCATCCCTGAAGGCAATCCCCTGGAGCTTTGGGATGAGAATGGAAACCCCTTTGTTAAGGAAGGACTGGGGGAGAGCCTGACCTTCGAAGATGTACTGGAACTTGTGCTGCTGCAGGCTGGCACTCATGGCCTCCTCGATGGCGCTGATGTCCTTGTTGAGCCGCACCACCAGCGGGTCGTAGTCCATGCTCTCCACGTTGGCCACGATGGCATAATTCCCTTGTTTGGCCAGAGGGATCAGGTAGTGGAAACAGTGAACCCTGTGAGGCACGAGGGAGAAACATCACAATGCAACAGCCCCCGTTTTAAAATATTTGTGGGATGCAAAGTGGGGTTTTCCTTTCCTCAAGTTGGAAATGAAATTTTAGGAGATGGGTGGTGATGTCTGTGTTAAAGACATCCTCCTGTTGTCATTGTCCCATCTTCAGGGATGGATCCAACAGATCCTTGGTGACAGATCTGACCTCCATCATCCCACTGGATTTTCCCAAGATTCCCCAACTTCCCATACAATTCCAATCCTCCAACAAGAACTGCTTCCATGAAAACCTGATAAAAGTGATAAATGGCAGGACCAGCAAGCCAGGGGTCATGGAATGATCATTAAAATTCCAAGATTGTGCCTATTCCCAAGCATTTCACACTATTGCAGCTCTTTCCTGCCCACCAATGTGCCCAACCATCATCCATCCCTCCATGGAAGGAGAAATTCCAAGCAGTTAAATCCCAATGTGCCCAACCATCATCCCTCCATGGAAGGAGAAATTCCAAGCAGTTAAATCCCATCTTAAGACTCTGCAAAAAAACCCATAATTAAGTTGTTTCTCTCAAAGCCAGAGAGGAAAGTGCTGTGTCCATAAAAATCCATAGCAGAGCTGCTTCTGCTTTTGTAATCACCCAGTGGGAACAGGAATGGGTTCTACTTCCACCAGGAAAGGTTTAGGTTGGGTTTTAGGGAAAAATCCTTCATGGAGAGGGTTTTCCAGCCCTGCACAGGCTGCCCAGGGTGGTGGTGGTGGAGTCCCCATCTGTGGAGGGATTTAAAGCCATGTGGAGGTGGCACTTGGGGACATGGCTCAGTGGTGGCCTTGGCAGAGCTGGGAATGGTTGGACCTCATGATATTAAAGGTGTTTTCCAACCTAAATGATTCCAGGATTCTGAAATTCACCTGCCATGGGAACAAATCAAAGCCTGAGGGAGAATCCCTGGCATTTGGGGCATAACTCAGGGTCAGCACATGGGGACAGGATGTTCACATCAGAGTGTCCCAAAGCTGTGACAGAGATGTCCTGGCTTCCATATTCCCTGGAAAACACCCTTGAGGTGGCCATCAAAGCAAGTCCAGTTTATGTTAATTCCCAGAGCAAAAGCATCTAATATATAATTAAATATATTGTTTTAAAATATGAGAATCCTGTAACAGACATTAAGTAATCTAAAATTTCATGGTTATTCCATCAAAAGCTGCTTCCATTCCCAGGCTTGGAGCAACCTGGGGTAGTGGAAGGTGTCCCTGCCTGTGGCACTTGGAAGATCTTTAAGGTCCTTTCCAGCCCAAACCTTGGCAGGATTGAAGGATGTGATTCCATGGCATGGTGAATGATCCGAGTGTGCCAAATGTTTCCATTAAGGAAGCACATAAAGATCCAAGGAGCAGGATCTCAGTGACCTCAGGGTCGTGTCCAGGGGCACTGGAGGAGAAGACAATACCATCCTGCATCTGGAATGAACAGGGGCTCTGAGGAAGGAGAAAGTCAGGGGATAACTGTGTCGAATTCCCAAAATTCCTGGAGAATTTAAGGAGACAATTCCCAAATTCCTGGCTGGTTTGGTGTCTCCTCACGTTGCACCTGCAGCAGCCAGAGGTGGGATGAATTCCCAGGCTTTTTCCAAACGTGGTCTGAGTGTCTCTCAAACCACGGGGATTCTGTGGATGGAGTCCCATTGTGCTGTGCACCTTAGAAATGGCACAGATCCAGGGAATGGGGGCAGGAGCAGAGAATCCTGCTAGGAACAGGCACCAGAGGCACTGGGATTGTTCTCTGGTACTGCAGGTGCTTGGAAATACAGAGTGAGGGATCCAGGGGAGCTCCCACCCCGCTGGGATTTTCCTGGTGTCAGCATCTCTCCTCAATCCCTTCCACCCTTTGGACACAGTGAGGAGGTTTGGTGAATTCACAGCTCCAAACTCGGCTCCTCTTGGAAGCACTGGAGGAGCTGGGCATGCTCTGCTCTAAATTACAGCAGAATTTATCCCTGAATTCCATTTTAAGGATTTCTGCTTAACCTGAGTGTGATGAAAAGCCACAGAGGCCAGAAACCCATCCCACGAGTCTGGGTTACCTCAGGCATCACCCCCTGTTACAGCCCAGCTGGAAAACTTCTCCAATTCCCAACTTCCACCCCCTTTTCCTCAAATCTTCCAAGCCCAGCAGGTGATGGATGGCAGGATGAAGGAGTGCTGACAAGGATTAATGTGGATTTTTTTTTTTTTCAGAGCTCCACGCTGACTCCAGCAGGGCACATGGGGACACGAGGTGGCTTGGGAAGTGTCACCGAAGAACAAACTGATGATCCATCAAATCTCTGACATTCCCCTTCTAGTGGATGCCTCAGAGCAAAGGAAAGCAACGAAAATACACCTGGCCTAAACAGTTCTCCAGGGAAAAACATCTTCCCAGCCCTGGAGTGGGCAGCTGGCAGCCTGAAGAAATGGATTTGCTGCCTTTGATCTTTGCATGTGAAGGCAGAGACTTCATGGAATTATCCAGCACACGAAAAAAATCCAGCTGGTTCCTATTACTGTTTGGAAAAGCATGAGGAGAAGCTTCTATTTGCAATCCCCCCAAAAAAACCCAATTGTGGAGAAACCTGCTAGGCCATGAAAACACCACTGTGTTGTTTTAGAAGGACAAAGCCCCTGAAAATCACATTTTCCCAGTCTCTGAACCATAATTATGGAATCACAGAGTGGGTTGGGTTGGATGAACCTGCAAGATCATCCAGTTCCACCTTCCACTGTCCCAGAGTGCTCCAAGCCCCATCCAACCTGGCCTGAGACACATCCAGGGGCAGCCACAGCTTCTCTGGGAAACCCCTGGTAGGAACTCACCACACCCACATTAAGGAATTTCTTCCTAAATTCCCTTTTAGATAAGATCCAAACCTCCCTAAGAAATCCCACTGTTGGTATCCTGCCTCCATCCCGCATTTGGTGATCTGGTATTTCTGGACTAACCTCTGACGCTGTCATGGACATAATTTGTCTCCTCTGGACATGACCTCCCCCTGCAGCTTCCCAAGATCCCCCTCCACCCCCAAATTCCAGGTTTTTACCTGACTTCCAAGTGCAGCACCAGCAGGCAGCGATCAGCCATCTCCTGGAAGGACCTGGCCAGCTCACTCAGGCTCTGCAGGATCTGCTCGGATGCAGGAAGGTGTTCCAGGCTGGCGTGGCTGTCCTGGCCTGGGGACATGGCTGGCAAAGAGAAAAAAGAGATAAATTTGGGACACTCTCCACGCCATCCAGAGCCTCCTGTGTGCTCCCATCCCTGCTCTGGGTGTTCCTTCCACCTCTAATTCAGGAGTGGGATCAAGGAGCAAAGGGCTCCTGCAATGGATTAAACTCCCAAGTGGATCTGAGGGGTTTCATCACCCACCAGGACACATTTTCTTGGGAAGAGATTGCTCTGAGGTGAGAATTCCTGTGGTTGCAGAGTCCAGGAGCGTTTCTCTTGCTCTGCTGGGAAGGAGGGAGGGAGGAGTTGCTTGGGAGCCCCAAGTGAGAGGATTCTTTTTGGTCACCACAATGTCCCCATGAACCTCAGGTGAATCCCCATCCCTTCAGAAGAGCCTTCATCTCATTTTGTTCCTTAATCACAGCTCTTGGGCAGTAAAAAGCAATTAAACCACGGGCGACACCCATGAGCATTTCCTTGCCACTGAGACCTCCTTGAAAAACCTTCTGGGATTTTATCCCAGCCATGAGTGCAGGTCTAACTCCATAACTTCATCCCTTGGGGCAGTAAAAAGCATTTTTAAAAAACCACGGGCAACTCCCATGAGCTGCTCACAGAGCGTTTCCTTGCCACTGAGACCTCCTTGAAAAATCCCCTGGGAATTAATCCCAGCCACCAGAGCAGCTCCATAACTTCATCCCTTCTATTTTACCCCAGGGCCTGAGCCCTGAACCTCCTCCCTGCAGCTGCTGGAGCTGCAGAAGCAGCTCCATAACAAGAGGAACCTTTTGTTATCCCACATTCCAGCCCAATCTGGGGAAGTGCATCCCAAATCTCCCGAGTTCAAGGCCTCCATCAAGCAGCACTTTGGAGCTGCCACCCTGCCTGGGGTGACCAGCAGTTTGAAATCAGGCTGCCCTGAAACACTTGGGATAATAATAATAATAATAATAATAAAATAATAATTAAAAATAATAATGGGATTGCCAAGAGATCTCCTGGATCTCCAAGTCCCATCCCCACAATCCCTGTGTCCCATGGCCTCCCTGTGCCATATAGAAGATTTCTACCCTTGCTGGCTCCTTCAAAACACTTCTGTAACAGAAAAGGCAAAGTTTGGGATCAAATTTCCAGCCTAACCTCATTCACTGATATTTTGTATTCACTTCTTTATGTGGCAACATTATTCTTTGCCTCATGGAGTTCTCCATCTCTTTGTTGAATCATGGAATAATTTTCTCAAGGCTGAGCCCCTTTCCCAGCTCCCTCAGCCATTCCAGCTGCTCCTGACCCTTCCCAGATCCAACACAACCCTGCACAGGTAGGATCTGTGCATTCCCAAGGAGTTTGGGATTGATTACCCAGAATCACCAGGCTGGCAATCAATTTTCATTCTGAGTGACACTGATTTAAGGAAATGTGACTTTTGTACAGCCACAGCCCTGCTTTGGGAGAGGAACTTTGGAGTAAACACTAAAAATAATCAGCCTAAAATTAAACACACCTTCAAATCCAGCCTGAAAAGATAAAAAAAAAAAGCAAAATGAGGAGATTAAAAAAAACCAATTTCTTTTGTGCAAATCAAATTAAAGCAGAGGTGAAGAAAAGAGGGAACTGAACAATTAAGTGTGGAAATCACAGAACATGGAAGTAGATGATTTTTTGATGCCCAGAGCAGCTGTGGCTGCCCCTGGATCTCTGGAATTGTCCCAGGCCAGGTTGGACTTTGGGGCTTGGAGCAGCCTGGGATATGTCCCTGCCCATGGCAGGGGGTGGGATGAGGTGATCCTTGGGATCCCTTCCAACCCAAACCATTCCATGAATTAACTCCATGAATTAACCTCTCTCAGCAACTCCCGACATCACAGTAAAATTCACAAAGTAATTCTTTGAACCAAGGAAGACTGAGAAATCCCCAGCCTAACAAATCCTGCTGGAAAGAATGCCCTGGCCTGGAGTGGGGAAGAGGAATAAAGAGGGAAATGAGGGTGACAATCCAGCCTGGACAGGTGGGAATGACGAGGATTTGCCCCTCCCTGAGACTCCTCCCAGCCCCTCACAGCTCACTGAGCTCTGTTCCACAAAGAAAATTGAATTATCAGCGAGGCAGGGAGGGTTTTATTTACACAATCTCTAATTCCAGATTATCCCAGGACTCTCAGGAGGCACTTGGGGAAAGCTGTTTGTCCTCTGAGTGACACTGGAGGGTGACAGGATTTCAGCTCAGGGTCAGGCCCAGGGATAATTATCTGGTGACAGGACAAAGCAGAACCCCCCACCTTTACCCTGCATGAAAAAACTTCTTTTTTTTTTTTTTTTTTTTCTCTTTTTTAGCCTCAAATTCTACATTTTGAGAAGTTTTTACCCTCCTGGAGCTGCACTTGGTGCAGGAATCTCTTCTCTTTAGCAGAGGCTGCTCTCTCTGGAGATGCCACCCTGGAAGTGCTGGAGATGGATGGAGCCATCCCCCAAAAAGCAGGAGTCAGCTCCTTCCCGCTGCAGGGAGATGCTCACACCGTTTTTCTCCTCTCCACAATTCATCTGCAGCACTTTAAGTGAAGCTGTAATTATATTTGTCAGTGATAAGAGGAGGAGGGAGATGGGCACAATCTGCTCCCTCTTTAAGCACTGAAATCCTTCAAGGTGTTCAGCCCCCCCTGGCAAGGGAGGAGGCTCAGGTAGGGTTTTTGGGGAGATGAATCTGAATTTCTCCTGTGTGTTTTTGCTTTTGGAGCTCAACGGAAGCTGTTCAGAGCCCATCAATTTGCCTTTCTTCTCTGGACATCCAGAAGAGAAAATCCCATTTTTTAAAGTCTCACTCCAGATAGTTTTACTCCATCATCCTTGGCAGCACGAAGCCAACAAATGAGCTGGAGCAGCAAAAAATAATCAGAGCCTAAATTATTAAAGGGCTTTGGGTAAAAAAAAAAAAAAAAAAAAAAAGCCATTTGGAGCTGGCTGTGGAGCTGAGGAGTTCTTTGGGCAAAGGCTGAGCCTTCCTGTGGCTGTGGATCCATCACACTGAAAAAGGGAGGGATCTCTGACTGCTGAAATGCTGGAAAAACGTGGGGAAAAATCTGGAATGCTGGAAAAGCAGACCAACCATAAATTCTTCTTCTCCTTCTCCTCTTTTCTAACCCATTTCCACCCAGCTGAACAGGAGCCCACCTGGCCACCACAATGCCCTGGCCAATGTCCTGCTCCACTGGCCTTCATCATCCTGGAGCCTTCACACATTAATTTGCCTGAGGTGAATTTTCCACGCTGCTGGACAAAAGTCCCAGCTTTGTTTGGGATTTCTCCTCCCTGGCTGAAACCACAGCTGAGCCTTCTCCCTCTGAATAAAAGAAACAGCAAAGCTGAGAAAAATAAACTCAGCATAGGCCTTGTCAGCCACGATTTCAGTCACCCTGCAGTGCCTCCTGACAGGTTGTGCCTCCTAAATCGATGGATGCAGATTGCCAGACCTATGGAATAGGAAACAAACCCCCTGGAGGCACTCAGGTGTGAGCAGAGTGACCACTGACAGATCCGAGGGGTTTAACAACACAAAATCAATCCAAGGAGACAAACTCTGAACCTGAGGAAGGAACCTCCAAAGTGCTCAGGATTTCCACAGCACTCCCTAATTTGATTTATAGAGAAAAGGAAAGGCTCACAGAGATGTTTTACAGCTCTGCTGGGGGAAAACCCTCTTCTTTGGGGGAGAGATGCAGCAAGAAACTCCTGGAATTTAAGGACCAGTTCGCAGATCCTTAAATTTGAGTTTCTTCCTCTCTTCCTCTCCAGAAGAGGTTAACTCCAAAAAACACAGGGAAAAGGGAATTTGTCACGGAGTAGGTGCTGAATTAAGCCTTTAGAGAGTCAGGGTTAACTCTTCTCTCTGCTGGAGACTTTCCTGGGGAGCTCAGGCACCACTGTCTCTTTCAGTGCTTGACTTCCCAGCAGGTAAAACCTGGATAATGTGTTTTTATCCATCACTGCCATTCCAGCTGACTCAGTTCTCCGTGTCTCCCATTCCCACAGCTTTTAGCACCGTGAGGAGATGATGCCACAAAGACTCAAAATTGCTACTAAAACACCTTCATGAAGGAGAATATCTGGTATTTAAAGGGAAAAGCTTTGGGTGAAGCCAGGCAGAATTGGAGATGTGATTATTTTTTAAAGGAGTAGGGTGTGAACATCAGATCCAACATCAAGGACTTATTTCAGTGGGATTTCTGCCAGGAAACCTCTGACTTCTACACCCAAAAAGCAAGAAAAAATGCACAATTTTTTAGTATTTCAGTGTTTAAAAGCCACCTCTGGGTTAAGCCATGGTCTGTCTCTCTGGGACTCAGCTGAGGAAGGGAAAGGTGCTGCTGGTGAGGAAAACTTTGTAAGGGGACAGGAACGTCACCGAGGTATCCGTGCCCCACCAGAAGTGACGCTGCCCTCTCCTAAACTGGTCCATTTGGGAATTCCAGCTTTCTAGGAAAGGACTGGAACGAGCCATAAAAGCTGGAGCTGTATTTTGATTCTCCCACAGTTCATGGGATTCATTTCAGAGCGACAGGAATTCAGGGAGCAAAGCTGGATTTTGGGGTTGACGCCTTCCTTGAACTTCTCTGAGTATTTGGGCCTCTTAGATATGAACAAATACTTCAAATATTCCCCCAGATATTGATGCTTTTAACCCAAACTGGTCTCTTTTGTAGGGTTTAAATCCAGGGAAATAAAACAAAGCAATGGAATCATTCAAAGGAATGATTTCACCCAAGACTTCCAAGATCATGGAATGGAAGGATGGATGGAATGGAAAGGAACCAAGAACGCTGGAAGGGAACTTCAAAGGCCATCAGGCCAACCTTCAAGGTATCTGGCACCTCACACCTGGATTTGAGATGCCAGCTGGCTAAACTGTCTAAATTCCCAGCATTTTCCTGGGAATTCACCTTTTACTGGGATCAGTGGCAAGCGTGCCCGCTGGTGCCAAAGGGACAAAGTCACACTTGTAGGACAAACAGAAGTGAAGGACAAACGAGCTCAGGGAGAGCTGCTCATTAATAAATCTCTGAGCAAATTTCCACTAATGAGTCCTGTTTTCTCGGAGAAAAATTAGGGCTGTGCTGGGGGAAAATGGAAGGGATGTGTCCTTGCAAATCTCCTCGAGGTTCTGACAGGGACGCAGGGAAGAACCGCACGGAAAAAAAAAAAAAAAAGAAAAAACCAAGAAAGAAGGAAAAAAGGAAAGCAAGAAGACAAAAGTGAAGGGCTGGCACTGAGAACTTCCTCTCATGGCTTTTGTGTCCTTAAAATTCGAGTGCAGAAGGGACAAAGCTGGGAAAAAGCATCCCGAGCTTTTAGGTGGTGAGGAAGAGCTGCAGCCCCCATCAGCTGGGTAAACACTAATGATGAGCAGAGCCCAGACTGTCACCGGTGATAAAGAGCAGCCTAAACACTCTATTAGTTTTTCATTTGGGGAATTAATGTTTTTTACGGCGTGTGTACGCTCGGCACTTAATGAATTGTCTCGTTAGCGCTGCCTGCGGAGCTCCTCTGCTGCCGGGCATAAATTTCCCCAGGAAATTAGCACTTTTAAAAAGGCAAGAACTCCTCCAAAAAGTGGTTTGGTTTCGGTTTTTCTGCAGAATAAAAAAAAAAAAGGATTATTGGAGCGGGGGGGGAAGGAATCTGTTAAATAAAATAAAGTGGCAGCATAAAAGGTGTGTGTGGAGGTTCGAGCTCCATCCTAAAATCCCTGGAAGGTTTGGTTGTTCCATGCTTTTCTTTAAGCACTTTGCAGTCTGGAAAAGGCTTGAAAACCACCCAAAAACCAACTAGTTCATTACAAAAACTCCAAGGATCAGGTGTTTTTCACTAAAAAGTTTGGGTTTTTTTCATTGAATTGTGCAGCGAGAATTAAGAGCAGGATCCTAACACAGGTTTAGGAATAGATTTGATTTTGCTATGGAAGGATTCCCTAAAAAAAGTCCAGGATTTGCTGTTCCAGTGCTCCTCAACTGGGAAAATTCCTGTGTGTTAATTTTTTCTGTTTTCAGTCATTTATGATGTAACTTTCCCAGAACTTGCCCTTCTCAGAATTATTATTTCTTGGGCTGAATTCTATTCTCTCAGAAGTGATTTGATTTTAAAAAGTCCTCTCAGCTTCCTCTGAGTTCTGGGAAGGATTTTTTTTTCTTCTTTTTTCCTGTTTGGTGTTTCCCAATGTGCTTCACCAAATTTTCCTTAAAACCAGGGAAAATCAAAGATCAATGGAGACACTTCTATCACTCCACAGCAAACCAAAAACTCACCCCCTTTTTCCTCAGAGTCCTCCAGGATTTCCTCCAGTCCTCCAGGGAGCTGCACCTCCCCAAAAAATGCCCTCAAAACCTCCCTGCAGGATTTCTCTGGGCCTGAGAGGGATGGATTTGCAAAACAACCTTGAACCTCCCAGTCTGTTTGACTTAGTGGAAGAGAAAGAAATAAAATTCCTGAAGTTATTCAGTGTCCTGATGCCCAGGAGTAAAAGTGTAACGAAAATAAATACAGCTAAACAGATCCTTAGCAATCATTTCTTTGGGCAGTTATAGATAAAAGTGGGGTTTTGGCGTTTTTTGAGGGCTGTTTCTTTTTAACAGATTGGTTGGCAAAGCAAGAGGAACAGCCCGGAAGAAAAAGAATGAATGAGGTTTGTCCAAGGGAATCCAGAGGAAGGTGGGAATGGGAACACTCATGGGAATGATGAAGGGTTTTCAAATTCGGGGTGAAGAATTGGAAAGAAAAAGGGACAAGCACCAGGATGAGCAGACTCAGCCAGATTTCTCCACAATTCCTGGTTATTTAAGCGTGATTCCCTCAAATCCCAGAGGAATTTAAGTGTTGTTGAGATCACCCAATGGCTGTAATTTTGAGTCCCCATCCTGTAATTTTACCAATTATTTCACCCCTTCCAGAGCCGGGCAAGGTGTCACCTCTGTCACAGCCAGGAGGAGCAGGGAGAACTTTCTACTCTCGATCTTTGCCATCAGGGAATCATTTTCTCCAGGAGAGATAAAAGGACTTTAATGGGATGAACCAACGAGAGTGGCCAGCAGGCTCCTTGGAACCAATCCCACAAAATCCCGATTTCCTGGCATTACTCACGCGGGATCCCGGCTGTAAAACGGTTTGAAAGCTTTGCTAATTAGGTCACTTATTTACATGACAATCCCCGGGCTGGTGGGTGGGCGGGAGGAAAAGATGGAATGAGAGTAATTAGAGTAATGATGATGGTGAGTTAAGTGCTGACCCCGTGGCACTGGATCGATCCCAGCACAGATTCCCGGTGTTGTCTCCCACAACAACCCATAAATGAGCAGCCAGGGCAAGGGAAACAACGTCCGATTTCCTCATCCCATTAAATATTTGATGGAAAGCGCTGCAATCCATAGGAAAAGCTTCACTGCAGACATTCCAGAGGAGAAAAAAAATGGCTCTGGAAGGCCCAGGAGATCACTTTGATGGAAAACAGGAGAACTGTTTAGGTGAACTGGGGCGTGTGGTTTTCAATTCCCCTGAGCCCCAGCAAAGCAGAACCGTTTTAAGCTATGAAATTTTCATGCGCAAAATTCTCAAATAAACAAAAAACCTATCAATGCTCAGTAAATCAAACCAGGCATTTTATCTCCGTGAAGTCCAGCCGTTCCCTGGCTGGTCTTGAAGTTGTTTTTAACACTTTGCTATCCCATTGTTGCCATGGGTTTAGTCCTCCTAAGTCAACTGAGCCAGGAGGAACCCGCTGGACCTCCCGTTCTCTGCCTGAATGCCTGCTCAGCTCTTGGCTGTAACCTCCTGGATTGTAATTGGGTTGGAAGGACCTTAAAGCCCAATCCAGTTTTTCCAAGCCCACTGGGCAGAAACCACCTCGCATGTTCCCATGGTGCCCCAGCCCCAATGTACGCAACCTTGCTGGACATTGCAAGGCTGCAGGGGCAGCCCCAGCTGCTCGGACAATTCCAGGTTCCAGCCAGGAATTCCTTGCCACATCGCCCTCCATTGCTGCCGGACGCTCCCTGGCACGGGGAAGGCCATTCCCTGTGGTCCTGTCCGCTGTGTCCTTGTCCCACCCCAAGTTGGAAAGACACACTCGTACCCTCTCCATCTCTCCTGGAGGCCCCTGCATCCCTCGCTGTGCTGGAAGCTCTCCCTGCATGCTTCCCTTCTCCAGGAGAACCTTCCCAGCTCAGGCTCCAGCCTGACAGTGTCAGAGGCCAGCGCCTCTCCAAGAAATTGATAGGACCCAGGGGCGCTTCTCCCTTGGAAATCTGCAGCAAACCAGGCAGGCTCTCTCTTCCTTTTCCTCTCTTTTCTCTCCCCATTTCCTGAAACAAATCCCGTGGGGATGGATTCCCGTGTCCCCAATCCCAGAATCCGTGGAATTCTTTGGGGGTGGGAAGACCGGTGAGCTCATTCCAGTGACAACCATCCCACCATCCCAGGCTGCTCCAATCCTTCCTTGGACATTGCGGGATGCAGGGGCAGGAGCCCAGCTGCTGTGTGCAAATTCCATTCCACCAGGATGCTTAGCGCACATCCCATCCATTGCTGCCCTCTGGCACTGGGAGAGCCATTCCCTATGTGTCCTGTCCCTGTGTCCTTGTCCCCAGTCCTCTCACAGCTCTCCTGGTGCCCCTTCAGGGTGGGCTCTGACTTCTCCTCCACTGTTTGCAGCAGCTTTGCAAGGTCCAAGGGTCCCTCCTGGTATTTCTAATCAAAGCTATAAAATTGCCTGATTTCCTTGGCAGCTGGTTTGGTTTGGACTTGACCAGATTCCATTCCTGGTGTGAGGGTGGCAGAGGCTTCCCTGTCCTTCTCAAGGGCATTCCACTTGAGACCCAGGAGAACCAGGCAGGGACCTCAATCGTCTTCATGGAATACACCCCAGCTCGCTGTGACGTGCATGGTTTGGACAGCTTCTGGAAAGAAAACCTCTTGGATCTCTCTGAGCATCCCAGAAGGCAGGACAGGCTGAGTTGTGACAAAACATCTGTTGAAACAGTAAATGCCCAGAAAAGCTTTATTTCCTCCTCTTTTCCCTCGGCTTGTCCTCAGAACCAACACAGCTGAGTGATGTTTTGGTCCACCGCAGCAGCTCCCAGGCGGCATTAATTCCTCCTGTCACCCAGGGCAGGTCCCCCCAAAAATTTCCATGGGGGCACAGCAGCGGGAGGCTCCCACAAAGGGAGGTTCAGAGCCACCTGGGAAGAGGCAGCTGGCCAGGATTGTGTTCTTCCATAGTGCTCCGGGCAGTGGGAACAGACAAAAAAACCTGGAAAAGAAGGCTATTTTATGAAGGCGTTAAAATAAAAAGCTTCATTTAGATTAAGTCATAATTGAAGCAGCAATAGGCATGAAATAATCAAGCATCAAGATTTACCCCTCGTTAATTTCATGGCAGATGTTTGCATTTGTGTGAATGTGCAGCTTTTTCTAGGTTTAGACGAAATTTACTTTGTTGCAGTAACCAGCCACAGCATTCATCAAGTCCTTCCCCGGCTGCTCGGACAATTCCCGTGTTGATCTCTTTAGTCTGGGCTTTTAATAAAGTTCTCTATTAAATATATATCTTTAAGGAAAAATTCAATTCCCCTGAGCAATCATACAGCAAGATGGCTACAAGGTCAGTGACCAAAAAAAAAAAATCAGCTGCGCTTGGAGAAAGCACACCATTTAAGAGCTGAATTCAGTTCATTAGTGGGGTTAAAACACAAAGCCTTGCTGAGCTCAGTCCTGCTTGGTGGCCTGGCTGCAAAAATGAGAGGCATCACTTTCCCTCCACCACTGAGCCTGATTTTCATTTGGTGCTTAGACCCTCGCACCATCTGGAGGGGGCCTAGTGACTTTAATGAGCTGCGCCCGGTGGCAGAACGGACTCCATTGTCCATTTTAAAAAATCCTCCTTCCTGGAGGTGGGGGCAGGAATGCTCCCTCTCAAAGCCATCAAACCCACATCCAGGCTCAGGGAAGCAAAGGAACGGCGATGATCCCTCCTGGGGCAAAGTGGGCCCGGGTTCATGGTCTGATGCTCTAATGGCCCTCCGTAAGCTTGGAAAAGCATTTGAGATCTGGGGCTGGAAATGAGATGGCCAGCTCGGTGTTGTCTTTAAGAAAATCCAGGCAGTGGCATACACAATGCATGATTTGGGGTAAAAGCGTAGAAAAGCTGTTTTTTTTTCTTCCTCAGCTTTTGAATGACGTGTAGCTCACCCTCAGCTGGGATGGTGGGGGAGCACTGCCCATCTGCAAGGAAAGGTAAAACTCTTCCACACTCCCCTTGAATTGGC
>CM031879.1:310372-368919 GCA_018697195.1 Certhia americana
CAGCTTTTCACAGAATCAGAGAACAATTTGGGCTGGAAGAGACCTTCAAGTCCATCCAGTGCCACCCCTGCCACGGGCAGGGACACCTCCCACTATCCCAAGTTATTCCAAGCCCCATCCAACCTGGCGTTAGACTTTTCCAGGGATGGGAAGAGCATCATTTCATTTTCTAGCTCCCTGATCAGGATCACTTGGATTAGAGAAAAAATCCTCCCCCTCAATTTTTTTTTTTAATTTTTTTTTTTTTTTTTTTCAGAAATCTCAGCTTTTCCCATGCCTTGGGAGGGAGAATCTCCATTCCCTCACTCCATTTCCTCGGGGAAAGCAGACAAAAGATGGGAACATCCTGCTCAGAAATGTCTTCACCAAAACACAGCAGATGGAGGGAGAGACCTTGGCACTGGGAAAGTTGTCCATTATTAGTTGATTATTGCCCATCACAAAATATCTCCTGGAAATGCCTTGGCAGAGGAAGGAGCCAGATGAGGGCAGGACGTGGCTGCCTTAAAGGAGAAGAATTAGAAAAGCCTGATTTAATTTTTAAGCTGGAGTTTAGCTGACACCTCATGATTTTTAAGCACCAAACAGAGCCCAGGTGTAATTAGAGCAGGAATGTTTTAAACACTCCTCAGGCTCAGTGCTGAGCCACAGCTCTGGATTTGGGACCATTCCCATTTAAAAACTTAAATTCCTTAATCTTAAACCAGGCTCTAGTGAGCTGGGAAATATCAAGTGCTGTCAGTGCCTTGCAAGGCAATGGGAAAGGGAGATAAAAATTGGGGCCTTTTGCCCAAATTTCTCCCAAATATCTCATCAGGCCACTGGAAGAACTCTCAAAAATTCGAAGAGTTAGAGATGGGAATCATTGAAACCTAAAAAGTAGGAGCCAAGGAGCCAGTTTGCCTGGAATTTGGGGAGAAATGGGCTGTTTAATGCTCTTTGGTGGCTCTAAAATAGCCAACCCCAGCCCTGAGGCCACGGGAGTGGGAATGGAAGAGTTGGAGCCATCAAGAGAGCCAACCTGGAGCCCAGCACCAACACTAAAATAAAAGAGAATAATAAAAAAATATAATAGAGGAGTAAAACCAGCCCTGAACCAACAAAACTCATTTTTTTTAAGCTAACAGAGGAAAGAGGAGAGTCTAAATTCCCTCTTCTACTGAGCAGTGGTTATCCCACGTGGAGTGATAACACCCTTCTGCCACTTTTCTTTCTGGCACTTCCAGGTTTTACAAAAGGCTGGAGTTTTTAGAATGTAACAATTCCATCCAAACCTGTGTTTAGCAGCAAAATCTCTTTTTACACTCTCCAATCTGATAGCCTGCTTTCCTCTCCCAGCCTTTTTCCAGGAAAATCCATTATTCCAGTATCAGCTGTGCCCGTTACTATGGTTATACCACACCCTGCTACAACTTTGTTTCCCAAATGCTCCTCACTCCAAGGGATATTTTCTTTTTTTAACCATCTCTGCCTGTTTCAATACAGGTGATGTTTTAATTTTTAAGGGGTTTATCCTGAGAGGTCTTGAATGAATTCACCCCATGGATGTGAGCCCAGGATCTGCTCTGGAATTCTCTCCCTGCTTTAAATGTGATGTTGCAGGAGCCAAATCAGTGCACAAACAAGGTCTTGGATAAATCTTATTTACCTGGCACTGTGTGATCCAGGAAAGCTTTGCTCCAGTGAACTGGAATATTGATGAAGAGCAAAATGTACATTTTTATTTTTTTTTTTTAAATAAAAGGAGAACATGAACCATAAAATCTGTTCATTGCTGTATTACTGTGACCATGCAGAAGAGTTTCCCTCCTCTAAACACTCGATTCAATATTTGGGATTTCACAGAGTCCCTGATTGGAACACAAAGGGAACATTTCCTGGGACCAGCCCAGTAAGTGCAGGATCAGTCAGACCCAGTTAAAGCACAGAGAGGGGAGGCTGCAAACTGCAAGGATTCCAAAATAAATCAGCAGCTCGGCAATTTCAAATTAACCCACACAGCTGAAACACTTGGGGCTTTTCTGGAATATGAGAGGCCAAATCCCAAAGCTGGAGAGCGGGGCACAAGGATGGGATTTTCATCATATTCTTCAATAAATTTGAGATAAACTTGTGCTCCAGACCGTGCTTCACTGCAAGGAAAAGCTTCCTTAGAAAGATTTCATGGAATCATGGAATGGTTTGGGTGGGAAGGGACCTTCAGGATCATCCAGTGCCACCCCATCCATGGCAGGGACACCTCCCACTGCCCCAGGGTGCTCCCAGCCCCAGTGTCCAACCTGGCCTTGGACATTGCAGGGATGCAGGGGCAGCCCCAGCTGCTCTGGCAATTCCATTCCAGCCAGGAATTCCTTACCCACATCCCATCCATTGCTGCCCTCTGGCACTGGGAAGCCATTCCCTGTGTCCTGTCCCTGTGTCCTTGTCCCCAGTCCCTCTCCAGCTCTCCTGGAGCCCCTTCAGGCCCTGCAATGTGCTGGAAGCTCTCCCTGCAGCCTTTTCATCTCCAGCTGAGCACCCCCAGCTCTCCCAGCCTGGCTCCATTTCCCCAATTTCCAGTTAAACTGATTCCCCTCCTGCAGAATTCCTGAACCATCCAACCTCTCCCTGCATGGATTTTTTTTCCAGGACATGGATTTAACCCCTGGGCTGCTGCTGAGCTCTTCCCCACTGCCCTCAGTGTGGAGTGTGATGTTCACTCCCGTCAACTTCAGCTCGCTTGTCCCGGCAGAAATGAATTTTGCCACTGTCAAGACAGAAAAATGTGAATGGAGTCACAGAAAAATGTGACTTTTTCCACATGGAAAGTTTTTCCAAGGTGAAATGCTCCACTCAGCTGCCAGTTCCACATAGCCCTGATGACCTGGACTTGTCTCTCATGACGCTTTGATGATCTTGACACAGAAATAGGTAAAAAACCCTTTTCTCTGTGACCTCCTGAATGCCTGTGACATTAGAATCCTTTCCAAGCTCCTCGTTTTTACTTAATTCCCAACTTCCAAGCTGTCCATGAGGAGATCCAGCAGATGGGAGCTGAAGCTGGATCACAGGAGAGGACAAATGAGCTCTGTGTTTCTTAACTAACCACAGGAACAGTGGGATGTGCTGGATTCTCCATCTGTGACAGGCTCAAAATCAAGCCCAGCTGATTTTGAGTGTTGCCACATTCCCAGTGGAATTATGGACTTGATGAGGAAATTACTGGGTGGAGAAATCACTGGGACAACTTTGCTGGCTGATTACGCTGCAGATCTGGTGAATTTATTCTGATTTCTACAACAAAAGACTCTCAAGTTATGCTTAAAACCCCCAATCCAACAAAAGCCCCATCCCAGGAGCTCCGACCCTGGAATATCTAAAAGTGGTGGCACTTTATTCTCCAGCACCAGCAAAGTGAATCTGTGCACCCAAAACACACCAGAACAGTTCAGATCTCCCGAATTCCCCCCAAAAAAGGGGAATTCTCAGCACATCAACTCTTAGCCAGCACCCAAAAAGGGTTTGGATCTCAGCAGGATTTTCCCAGCATCCCAAAAAGGGGTTGGATCTCAGCAGGATCGAGGTTAAGGTTGGAAAAGACCTCTCAGATCACTGAGTCCAACCATCAGCCATGGCCACCACCAAAACATGTCCCCAAGTGTCACCTCCACACAGTTTTTGAACATTTCCAGGGGTGGGGACTCCTTCACTTCCCTGAGCAGCTGTTCCAATGCTGGACAATCCAAGGATTCCCAGCCAAGGTGGTCTCTCAAGGTGGTCTCAACACCTCCAAAAATCCCAGCTGGACTGGAAGTATCCACGTGAGGAGATGCCTTTCAATACTTTTCAAACCAAAAAATCCCTGATCCTAAACTGGCTCCTAACCCAGCTTTGATACAAACTTAAAAAGTGAGGAATAGGGAAATTATCACTTGGACAAGGATTTTCTTTCATTTAGTCCCAATTCACGTGCAGGGCAGAGGAGCAGGGAAGGGAAAATTGGGTTGGACACAGGGGGAAGTTTGTGACAGCCCCAACTTCCAGCCCTGACATTATTCCCTCACTTGAGACACCAAAATCCTCCTGGAATGCTCCAGCAGCCACAGCATAATCAGGGATATCAGTGCCTTGGCAGGGAGATGGACGGGATAATTTAATTGGTCTTTTGTATCTCTCCCTTCTCCGATCCTGCTGAGTTCTGGAGCTATTATTAAAGGCATTTTTTAAGGTATTTTAATTTACTCCTCCAAATGGATTCCCAT
The DNA here is from genome assembly GCA_018697195.1 of Certhia americana. Classification (NCBI taxonomy): domain Eukaryota; kingdom Metazoa; phylum Chordata; class Aves; order Passeriformes; family Certhiidae; genus Certhia; species Certhia americana. Next base: position 314,614 of record CM031879.1, read on the forward strand.
CCATTCACTCCCACCAAGTGAATGTTGTCAGGGACATTAGTGGGGTGATAAAATAGCTGCAGCTTCCCCGCTGCTTTTAATGTGTTACATCCACCAGAAAAGTCATTAGCTCTTAGCCTTTAATACACCCTCTGCACTGCTGCAGAACTGTTTATCACTTAAAAGTGCCAGCACAGGCCAGGCTCTCCCTTTATTAATCAATATACATTTGTGCAGGCAAAAGGGACTCACAGCCAGTCATTCCCAGCCTGGTTTGTGCTGCAGGAGCTGAATAAAAACATCCCCGACATTTTCATCCCCAGCCCTGAATATTCCTAGAAGTGGCTTTTACTCAGTTTTTTTTTTTTTTTTTTTTTTTTAACACAGCTCCCTCAATTACAGGTGAGCGAGGTGACAAATTTATTTCACCAGTGGTGAGTGGCAGCTTTCCCTCTCCTTTGTCATTTCTGCTCTAGAACATCATTAGCAGCTGCAGCACGGCACAAATGGAACGTGGAGCACGGAATTAATGATGCTCAGGAGCAGAGCAGTCCATTTGGGAGCTCGTTTTTAATAAATGTTTTCATACAGCTGGCCCAGTTTGGAGAATAAAACCCCTCAGTGTTATTTTTGTGTGCTCTGAGTTTGGTTTTTGGGTTTTTTTTTTTTTTCAGTCTCGAAGCCTCAGTGTTTAAAATATTTTTATCTATTAAAATGTCTTGCTGGAGATGGAGAATATGAATGTTCAGTGATGCTCCTAGAAAGACACAGGGATCACGGAAAAGGCAGCTGGATGATGAAAAACCAAAAGAAATTGGGGAAAAAACAGACTGAGAAAGGTTTAGCAGGGATGAGCTGCCAAAAGAAAATGTTGTTGTGCCCCTGGATTGGTGCAAAGGCTGTGATTGTGATCTAAATTCAACAAAATTAATGAAAATGCAAAAGATTATTGGAAAACAAAGAGTGAAATCCAGAAATGAGGGGTAAAGGCTTGAGAGGGACCCTGAGCTAAGCCAGGCTGAGCTCTTGGGCTAAAAAGATGTGATTTCACTGAAATTAGAAGCAAATTAGTCAGATTTTGGTCTAAAAGTCTCATTTGTAGGGGTGAGAGAGCACAAAGTGACCAGGCCAACGTCACCAATGGGTTTTGGTGTAGGGGGGATCCCAAAAGACACTCAAACCTCCCCTTTAGACACCAAAATTCACCTTTCAGCGCCAAAATTCACATTTCTATCTTGCTCTTTGTTAATTAATGTATTGTAATTAATGTGATGAAGAATTCTTTGCTCACCAAAGCAATCCCTGGCAAAAACAGGGAGAGAGAAGAGGCCTTGCTCTGGATTCACCCCTCTGAGGCATCCCAAAGGATACCAGGATTAGCAGTTAAATTCACTGTTTTATTTTCTGTGGATTGATTTTATGCAGGGTTAAGACTGGTCTTAAATTTAAAGGAGGAAAACATTTCCGAGGGGAATTTCCACCCCAAATTCCACACAGGAGGACAGAGGTGGCCAGAGGGTGACAGTTTGGTACTTCAGGTGTTTCTCAACAGAATGAGCCAAATTTTCCACATTTCCATTAGAATATTCCAGTGCTGGAATGCAATTTATACATAAAACCATTGGATAGGAGAGGAATTGGTTAGGAAGAGGATGGGAAGGAGAAAAATTTTTCCCTCAGCTCATTCGTTCAGCAGGACTTGAATTTCAATATTTTATTGCACAGGCCAGTGCTGGAACAACTGAACTCCAAGACAAGCAAGACATTGGAATTCCCAGCCTCCATCTCCTTTGATTCCAAAGGATTTCAAACAAATCCAGGGCTGGGATGGAGAAATCCCAGTGCAACTCAGCAAGGAGGTGGCTCCCGAGCAAAACTCAAAAAGCAAAACCACCTGGAAATGGGAGGTGGTGCACTCAAGGTCTCCACACGAGAACAGAACCCAAATATCCTTAATCTAGGCAAATTTGAATTTTATGGAGCCCTTGGCATTATGCAGAGTTTCCCAAGCTGGAAGCTACAAAGAGGATTGCCTCGTGTCCAGCTAAATGAAACAGATTACAAAAAATTCTGCAAATTTTACAGATTTTACAGAATTACAAATTACAAATTTGTAATTCTACAAATTACAAAAAAAATTTGCAGATTTTGCATTGTGGCCTGAGCAGGGGTCAATTTGACCGACTTAAGGGTGATTCAGGGGGTCTTTGCATATCCCAAAAGGGAAAATCCAGCCTGAAGTTCTGCCCCTAAAAAGCAGAGACAGGATAAAACTCTGTGAAGCTGCACGTGCCGGCATCACTGGTGATTTATTCAATAAATTCAGCCCTGTGCTCTACACATCAAAGCCCGAGGAGATCACAGCTCTGTCCCTGGATGTCTCCAAAGGATTATTTGGAAATTCCTCATGCGTGGAGGCTGCTCCCAGGATACGACAGCTCGTGTTAACACGGAATTCATCAAACCACACTGACCACCTTGGACCCCCGGGGATGTGGGAATGACAAACTCGGAGCTGGGGAGATGGGAGAACAGGCAACACCAGCCTTTGATTCCTGCCAGGAAAAGCAGGAATTACAACAAGAGATCTGTGGGTTGAGAGCAAAATTGGAACAATTTTAACCCACTGTTTTCTCCTTTTGTTGTCTCCTCTTGCCTCAGGCCCCACCTGGTGACAGGTCCAAGGATGGGGCCATTCCCCAAGGAAGATGATTCCAAGGAGGAGCCATGGTGTGAGGATGGGAGCCTTAGTCATGTATCCCAATTTCTGGAAGTAGGGATGGATTTGGAAAATGCCAGAGGCCTGCAGGGCTCTTTCCCATTCAGACTGACCTTTTCCACTAGGAAAGCTCGGCCACACCAGTTTAAACCAGTGTGGGAATGGGGTCACTTGGATTTGTGGTGGAGTCTCCATCCCTGGAGGTGTCCAAGGAAGGCCTGGACGTGGCACTCAGCTCTCTGGGCTGGGGACACGGTGGGGATTTGGCACAAGTTGGACTTGATGGTCTTGGAGGCCTTTTCCAGTCTGAGGGATTCTGTGATTTTCTGGGAATCTCAGAGATGGGACACAGATACTCCCAAAGCAATCCCAGAATGGTCTGGGTTTGAAGGAACCTTCAAGTGCCACCCCCTGCCATGGGCAAGGACACCTTCCACCACCCCAGGCTGCTCCAAGCCCCATCCAACCTGGCCTTGGACACTTCCAGGGGCAGCTCCAGCTTCTCTGGGAATTCCATCCCAGCCCCTTCCCACCCTCCCAGCCAGGAATTCCTTCCCAGTATCCAATCCATTGCTGCCCTCTGGCAGTGGGAAGCCATTCCCTGTGTCCTGTCCCTCCACGCCTTGTGGGAAAGATAAATCCTGAATCACACATCAAGGAACACCTTTGCTTCCTTCAGATCCTGACTATTTTTATCACGATTTTCCCAAAGACCTGCTCATCAACCCAAAAAAACCAACCAAAATGAGGCAAAAATTCTTCAGCTGCGCTTCCCAGTTTCCTACACTAAGCACTGGGTATTTCCACACCCTGAGCTGCTGGAAAGAAGTAAAAATAACAAAAGGAACTACTCAGCATTTTAGCAACCACCTGCTCCTAACTCAGGATTTCTGTCATTGCAAAGCCCCATGCGACGGCAAAACCCCACTCCCAAAATCCAGCAAAAGAGCAGTGTGGAAAAGAAGTTGTCTTTTCCCCCCAAAACCCCCACATTTTAGGATGAAAAAAGAATAAAAGACATCTAACTGGGAAGTCACAAACCCACTGGGTCAGTTTGCTATGGGAGATGTCTGATAATGGCACTGCTGCCGTTGTTCAAATCCTGGCCAGCGCCGTAAAGAGCAGTCCCGCTTGGAAAACGGGCTGGGTGAGGCCATGGATCTTCTCTTCCCACATGGAATTTGTGCATCGTTTCCTGACAGAGCCATCTCCCCTTCCCAGCAGCCAGAAAAATCTCCGAGAGGCCTCCCAGGCAGTTATGGATGGCAGGGAAGGAGCGTTTTGTTTTATCGCCTGTTGTTTTCCCGGCGCTAACGACGCTCCCGTGATTGTCCTGTGGATAAATCCATGCAGGCATTCAATGGGAAGGCGAGGGAGCCAAACTTGGCTCGGATGGAGCCATCCACATGAAACATTCATCTATTAACCAAACAGCAGCGCTTCCAGAGCCAGCGGGGTCACCACGGAGCCCTGCTGGGAAACAGGAATTAACTCGGAGCGGAGATCATTTGTCTCTGGAATGTTGTCATATTTGTTGTCATATTCACGGATGGATTCCAGGCTTTATTGGGAAGGCAGGTGGCACTCAAGATCGCTCATGGGAGAGCCCTTGGAATGCAAAGAGAGCTGAGGAAAAATTAATCTCCAGCGGATGGAATGGCGGGAAATCATCTCTGGTGTTGTTGCAATTAACGGCAGCAAATTTCACTCGGTTTCACACAGAAGGAGCAAACTGGAGTAGCTCAGTTACTACCAGGATACTACTCAGTTACTGCTTGCTCATGTTTTTGTTTTATACCTCTATAGTATAAAAAGCATTTATTTTATAAAAATAAATCCCATTTTATTTCTAAATAAAATAGGAAAAATATTTCCCATCTTATCCAGAAAAACACACGGCCAGGCCTGATGGGGAACATGCATCGAACAGTGGAAGTGTTGGAGAAATGGGATAATCCTCCCATCTGGGGTTTGTACAGCGAAGGTAAGAGACAATTTGGGTCCGTCACTGAGCAAAAAAAGGGAATTTTGGGAGGAGGAAAGAAGAATTTTAAATATTCAGTGGTTGCTGCAACACGAGGTCAATCTGTATTTACAGATCTTCCACTTCATCAGTGTGGAGGTGGCTGAAGGATGTGGCTACATCAACTTCCCAAAAGGAATTTCATGAAGTCTCTCCAAGCAAAGGGCCAATTAAATACCCTTTGGAAATTAATTTTTTTTAAATTTTATTTTTTTAAAATTACTTTTGGCTAAGCTGTTTACACAAGCTCCTGTCCCTCAGCAGAATCACGGCAGTTTCACAGAGCACCCAGTGTGAAAAGGGAGGATTTTTCACCCCGAGTCACACAAATCCCAGCCTCACCTCCATATCCCACTCACCCATGTCCCAGGACCTGTTTCCTCACCAACAGGAATTCAGAGTTGAGGATTTAGGGAGATTTTTCCCCCCGAGTCACACAAATCCCAGCCTCACCTCCATATCCCACTCACCCATGTCCCAGAAGCCATTCCCTCACCAACAGGAATTCAGAGTTAAGGATTTAGAAAGAATTCAGATGAATTCAAAGAGAGTTTTCTGGGACACCTCAGGGGAGGTGAGGTCAAATACTCGAGGTGGTGCCGAGTAGCTCAGTTCCCACAAAAGCAAAGCATTCCTGGCTGCTAAATCCTGAGTCCTTCCAAACCATCCTTGCTAAAACCACTCTTGATGAGAAGACGTTGGAAATGGCTTGTGATAAACCAGAGTCCTCTGAAAAACAGCTCAACTTTCTGCCAAAATCAATATCGACCTCGAAAAGGGTTTTGTTGGTCCAGTACTTAAGAAAAATAATAATCTGGAATTCCAGAGCACGACACAAAATTTTCAATCAAAACAAGTCAAGGGACAGCCCAAGTTACTCCCACTGAGTTTTTGTTTTCAGGTCCATGACTTGTCCAGCACCTGGAGCTCTAAAACCTCAGTTCCTGCACATTTTGGCAGTTCATATTCCAGGAAAATGGGTCATGGAATCCCAGAGCGATTTGGAAAGGAACTTAAAAGATCTCCCAGTTCCACCCCATTGCCATGGGAGGGACACCTTCTATGATCCCATGTTACTCCAAGCTGGTCTTGGACACTTCCAGGGATGGAGCATCCCCAATAACTCTTTGCTAATTAGAAGGACAGGGATTAATAATATTTTTCATTTTATGACAGAAAATGACAGAGCAGGAATGAAACAGGGAATGCCCAACAAGGGTTCAACTGTCCCTCAACACCATGCTTGATACCACCCCTAAATGATAAAAAAATAGAATTAAACAGAGAAAACTCAGTGCCTTGGGCTAAAAGCATCCTGGGGCTCCCTTGGAGGCTGGAATATTTTGCTTTCTTCATTTCCAAGCTTGTTTTTCTTTTAATTTCCTGAGGTTATTGAGGGATGTTGTTCCCTCAGACAGGAGTGGGATGCAGCTGAGTGACCAGATCTCCTCCTGTCCTTTCCTGTTCCAATGACTGATATTATTTAGATATTTTTTAGGTCCAATCAGATGGATCTCATCTCCCTCCCACTGAAAGAAATCCAGTGACTTCAAGGTCAGGTGAGATCCAAATTGAGATTCCACCTCCACATATCCAATACCTGTCAGTTTTCTTCCCCTTCCCCTTTTCCAGCAGCCACTAATCAGCATCTAATTAATTAAAACAGCCCTGGCCAGGCTTCTCTTGTAGCATTTCCTCGATTTTCACACCTTGTAGCAGCTTTCTTTGCAAAGTCCTTAAATATTTTAATTAAATAGAGCATCCCAATGGTGTGAATTCCCCCGGACCAGCCTCAGGCTGACCAGACCTGGTACCCCCCAACAGCTTCATGGTGAGAGGGAAAAGTTTCTCCCTTCTCTACTCTGCAGCTCACACAAAACAAAAAACCCCAGCACAAAAGCAGATCACTAAAAAAAAAATACAAAAAATTTACTATTCCAACAGCTTTGTGTGTGTGAAGGGAACTGTAATTTTATTTAATTATATTTTTATTTTAACTTTATTTTATTTTATTTTATTTTAATGGCAAGGCTGTATTTACAGATTAGAACCAGGAGGGGAAACTTTTAATTTATTGCCTTCCTTCAGTTCTTTCAGATGTAACTTAAAGTGCTATGAACCTTCCAACTGCAAAGTTTATCCACTTCAGGAGGAAGATTCCAGAGGCAGGGAGGAAATCCGTGGTGCCAGGAGGAATATTCCAATGGAATGGCAACATTCCTGCATTGTTGTTCCTTTTATAATTCTCCTGTTGACAAGTCCCTGCCTCCAAAATCCCAACTACTCCCACTGAAGCTGCTTGTCAGGGAGGGGCAGCCCCTGCCACAGACAAAAAAAAAAAGAGCTTTTTACCTTCCCTTCCAACAATAGATTAATGTCTCTTTTGTTCTGTGGCAGAGCTGGGTGTCATATTTCAAAATGCACTTTTAAAACAGGTATAATTAAACCTCTGTGAGAGGAGGGAGGCAGAGAAATGAACAGCCAAAGGAGGAATAAAGGCATTTTAGAGGGTGCACGAGATGGAAGGTGCCTCATCCCTCCCTCTCACCACACAGCTACAATTACATTCCACAGTGGGGGGGGAAAAAAAAAAAAAAAGTAATTATAAAAATGAACTTTTCCTGGAAAAATGAGCCCGTTGTGAAAGGATGAGTCCTTTGAACATCTCAGCACTTCAAAAGGAGGATGAATTAGTGCTGACAACTCAATAAAGTAGCCATCAATTATTCAGAATGTGATGGCTCTTCTCATGCAGCACTTGTGATTAGGAAAACATTTCAAAATCTGGGAATGAGAGTTATTCTTCCTCAATGAAATGGACCCAGGCTTCAAAATGTGAGGGAAGAAAAATAATGGGACTTTGGAGGAGCTTGGCAAGAACACAGGGAAGTGTCTTGTCTTGGAGCCATCCATCAAGTGCTTCATGTGAGACTGTTCCAGGCTGGATTTGGGATTTATGGAGTAGAACAAGCAGAGGGAAAGGAAAAATATCTGTGATGTGAGAAGGGTGAACCCAAAGTTCAGCCAATAGGTGCAGAGAGCCCAGCCCAACCAAGGCTCCAAATTAAACCACTGGTGTGTTTTGGAACAGCAAATATTAAACTTGCCTAGGGAAAAGTTAGGAAGTTGCTAGGGAATTTTGGTAGAACCAGGTTTCCCAGAGAAGTTTGTGGAAGTTTTTGATGTCTCAGCCCTGGAAGTGTCCAAGGCCAGGGCTTGGAGCACCCTGGGACAGTGGGAGGTGACTCTGCCCATGGCAGGGGGTGGCACTGGATGGGTTTAAGGTCCCTTCCCACCCAAACCACTCTGGGATTCCATGAAAGAAATTCCTGGAGGAACGTTGGAGATGGGGCTCCCTTTAAATGAAGTTTATCAGATTTTGCCTTTCCAGTTTCCTCCTACGTTTGCAGCTCATCCATCACCAAAACAACCCCGGCGAAGGCAAAGCACTGGTTTAAAACTGCAGAAATCTTGGGGAAAAGAAGGGATCTGGAGGAAAAATGGAAAACTGGGTGAGTGTCACTGCTGTGGCACTTGGATCTGTGACTTCACACTGGATTTTCAGCAGCACCCTTGGGCTGAGGAGAAGCTGCTCTGTCTCAGCATCTCAGGGCCCTGCTCTGCTGCCAGGAATTTTTAGTGAGTTTGCAAATGAGGAATGTGCAGTTGGAGCTTTGAAAAGCGGGAAGGTGGCCAGGCTAAAAGGCTTCTCCTCTGGCCAGGACACCAGCCCTGAGAGGCAAAATGAGGATTTGTGAGAGCAATGCTGCTGCTGAGGGAGCCTGGTAATTAAAATAATCAGTTGAGGCCTCGGATGGAGGCTGAGGACAGATCTGTGTGGTTTACTCCCAACTTCTGAGGAAAAAAAACAAAGCAAGAGGGAAAAATTTAAAATAAAGTAAATTCCAAGGAAGTTTTAGTGGATTTATGGATATAGTGAGTACTTGATGAACTGGAACAGGTCAGGGCGAGGGTGAGGTCTCTCCATGGAATCTCAGGATGGTTTGGGTTGGAAGGGACCTTAAATCCCACTCAGTTCCACCCCCTGCCATGGGCAGGGACACCTTCCAATGCCCCAGATTGCTCCAAGTCCTGTCCAGCCTGGCCTTGGACACTGCCAGGGATCCAGGGGCAGCCCCATCTGCTTTGGGCACCCTGTGCCAGGGCCTGCCCACCCTCCCAGGGGAGAACATGTCAGACTCAGAGGTGAACAAAACACATTGATGGCCTCAGAGAGGACCAGGATCAACATTCTGCACCCAACTCTCAGTGGAAATGCTCCAGGCCAGGTTGGACAGGGCTTGGAGCCATCTGGGATAGTGGAAGATGTCCCTGCTTGTGGCAGCAGGGCTGGACTGAAAGGCCTTTAAATGTCCTTTCCAACCCCAAATATCCCCCAATTTAATGATTCATCACTGAGCAAACGAGGGTTATCCAGTTCCTCACCAACTCCAACGCACCACAGGGAAGAGGAATCCAGTGATGTCAGGGATTAATGGATGCAGAGACCTCAGAATCAAGGCTGTTCCCTTCAGGTCACACATGAATCACACCTGTGGCTTGCTTTGGGAAGGAGGACTTCACTTTTGCAGCTCTGAAGAAGATAGAAATAATTTTGCCTGCCAGGGGCACTGCTTGAAAACGTCCACACACAGCTCCCCTGCCCTGGCATGCACTAAACGTGCACGTGGAAAGTTGAGTTTTTAAAATAAATTGAATAAAATAAAATAAATTGCTCTGCATAAAGCAGCTGCTTTTGTGCAGCTCAGAACTGCTGGGTGGAGAGCTCACACATCTGCAGCTGAATTACACGGGAGCCTTCTGAAAGCTTCCACAAAAGGCAGGAACTGCACTAAATGTTCCCCCCCCCCCCCCAGAGGAAAAATTATCTGAAGAAAAATTTGAAGCAACAGATAGGGTGAGACTCCCACCAAGAGATAATTTTGTCTCTCATTTTGAACTAAAAAAGGAGATTTAACACAAGTTCTGCAGTCGGTGGGTTTTACCCTCTTGACATGAAACACATAAACAAGAGCTGAAAACATCTTGGTTGTAACACCACGCCACTGCAAAACCAAAATGAAAATATGAGGCTCGGAACCATTAAAATTGCTTTTAAATTATCCTTGAATGGGAAAAAAACCCTAATGGATCAGCCATGCTTGTTCCTTAATGGTGCTGCTGGCTGGGAGCCAGCCTGGAAAGACAATTAATTTGTTTATATTGATAAATAATAACATCCAGCCTCCATCAAAGGCACCATAGGCACTGGTGAGCCATCCAAAGCTGGGATAGCTGGGACCATCCCTCTCCTTAATAACCACTCGTTTGATGGGAAGAAAACATTCCAGAAGGTCTCCGGGATGTCTCCTTGGAAAGTCACAAGTGAGTGACTCCCTGCATGGAGTGGGTGCTGTGGTAATTAGCTCTAGCAAGTCGTTATCCTGCAAAACAGCTGCACACCCTGACATTTTATCGAGGTTTTTTTATTTTTTGGATTTTCAGCCTCTGGAGTTTGGCCAGAAAAAGTATCAGGAGCATCATCCACACACCATGCTGAGATAAGAGACAACAGAGGCTTTGAAGGAAAGGAAAAATCCCGCTCTGCTGCTCCAGAGCGATTTGCATTTTTTTGGAGATGGAGCAACAGGTTTTAAAGGCCGGTGACCACCTGGGTGGAAAGATTTATCACCTCGTTGAGAACCCTACAAGAACAGGCTGTAAGAAGCTGTCGAGGCACTTGTAGCCTAATTTAGGATCGATTTAAACAATTACAGCCTGAAATTTAATGCTGAATAATTTTGAGACAAATGAGTTTCACGGTGATTCAGTCACTCTGCAGAAGGAAAAGGGTTTCAAGTGTTTTACATTTGAGGAGGGAAGAATGGAAAACAAGGCGGTAAAATGGAATATTTAGAGAGGACAATTTTTTTTTTTTAAGGATAATTTTTGCTGGAACGGGTGATTCATCTGCGAGGACACAATGCTGGAAAAACCTCTTATCTCCCACCTAATTCAGCTCAAACATGTGCTGATAGTGATCCCAAAGCAGCTTTATCAGTGGGGGCTGATAAATTCCCCAGTCCTGTTCCAATCACAGTGAGATCTCTGGGATAGCAGAGGGGAGAAAAGCTGGGGAGTTTCTTCCACCACATTTCCATCATATCCAGGAGGTGATGGGGGTAAAGATTCCAGCACTGTCATGCAGAAATAGCTTTTTTTTTTTTTTTCCCCATTAATGGAAAATCAATAGGATTATTTTAGGGAGCTATTCGGATGAGTTGGTTCAAAGAGGCAGCAATTTTTCTTCTCTTTGCAGAGAATTACCCTTCTCTGGTGTCGGGAACAAGGAGACCTCCTGACCACGGACAGTTTGACCAAGAATAATTCCAGGTCAAAATGATTTCCATCCATCATGAGAAACAAATTGTAGGAACTGGATGAGGAAATTCCAAGCCACTCTGAGTCTCTGACCCCAAACGAGTTTTAAGGAAATATATTGATATTATAGAACACATTTTCATGGGAAATGAAGCCACGAGCCACAAAAAGTACTTTATCCATATTAAGGCTGGTAAAGCTTGGGAAGAAAACATCCAGGGATTCTGTGCAGCTCCAAAAAAATAATTTTAACTCCTGCAAAGAAAATTTTGGCCCCTGTCTAAAGAAGCTGTTCCCCTCTAGGGACTGCTGGAAGTGCTGTTTGTTCAGCAATTTGATTTTTCTTTGGGTCTGAAAGGACCATCCCAGCCCTGCTGCCACCCAGACAGGCACATAGTGAGTGACCATTAATCCATCAAAAATTTGGGAAATGGTAACAAATAATGAGAGGAATGAGGGATTTGTCTTTCCAAACAAGCTGTGGGGCTGCTGATAGATCAAACCAGCACTGAGAGAGAAAGGGAACCATGGGAAGGATTCCATGGATTGATGAATGGAAAAAAAGGAATTTGTCTTTACAAATAAATTGTAGGTTTGCTGATAAATACAACTGGATATTGGAAGATGAAAGAAACAATGGGGAGAAACCATCAATTGCATCAGAATTAAAAATGAAAAGGGAGGGTTCTACATCAGAGGGGAATCTGAGGGATCAGGTGTTCTGGGAAGTCTGGAGCTGTCAAATACCTCAGGCAATTGGGAAAGAGAGAGGGAAATACAGCCAGAAAATTGGGATAAAAAGGGAGGAAATTGGGATTAAAAGGGAGGCTGTGTCCTTTAAATATTGGAGAGACCCCAGGGGAATGCCCCATGGCCTCTCCCTTTATTTGAATAAAGTCAAAGAGCTCCTCTGTCTCCTTTTTGGACACAAACCTCTGGTGTTTGTGGATTAATTTTCCTGACAATAACAACAGTTATTCCAATTATTGCGTGGCATTGTAATATCCCTGTGTTTTACAGCTGTGAACTGGGATAGAAAATGGCCAAATAAACCTTGGGATAAAGGTGCTGTATCCTAAAAACTCTGCCAGTATTATCCTGACAAGAGGATTTCCAGGAAAGAAGGGATAACTTCAAAGGATTAAAGGAGATTGATGTGACCAACAGCAAGAGCCTGTTCATTCCTTGCTGTCCCAGGAAACTCATGAAATCCAGGATTTTGGGGTGGAATTCCACACTGTCCCGTTCCCCATGGAGCTGGGATGACAACTTGCTCCTTTTATCACTGCTCCACACTGGAGTTCAAAGAAAGGTGTTTCAAAGGAGACTTCTCCTACAAACACTCCGTCTCCAACCCAAATCCCTCACATCTTTATGATGGAGGGAGCCATGGGTCCAAATCATCACCAGCACACTTGGGAGGAGCGGATCCCATCCCTGCTCCTCCTGGGAAGCTTGGAATGTGCACTTCACCAGCTCTGTGACGGGCAGGTGTTTCCCCAGAACTTCCAAGGGAGCAAACTGGAAAATATCCTTGCCCCAATCCCATCCATTGCTGCCCTCTGTCACACTGGGAAGCCTTCCCTGTGTCCCTGTCCCCTGTGCCTTGTCCCCTTCCCTCTCCAGCTCTCCTTGAGCCCCTCAAGGGCCCTGGATGTTCTGGAAGCTCTCCCTGCAGCTTTCCCCTTCTCCAGGCGAACATCCCAGCTCTCCCGCCTGACACTGGATCCAGCTCCTCTCCAAGACATTCATGGACCCAGGGGCTTTCCTTCCTTGGAATCTCAGCAAACCAGTAAGGCTTCTCTCCTTTTCCCCTCTTTTCATTTCCACATTTCCCTCAAATCCCTGGGGATGGATTCCCGTGTCCCCATCCCAGAATCCTGGAATGCTTTGGGTGGGAGTGACCTTGAGCTCATTCCAGGGACACCTCCCCCATCCCGGCTGCTCCAATCCGTCCTTGGACCATTGCGGGATGCAGGGGCAGCCCCAGCTGCTCTGGCAATTCCATTCCAGCCCGGAATTCCTTGCCCACATCCGCCATTGCTGCCCTCTGGCACCTGGGAAGAACCATTCCCTTTGTCCTGTCCCTGTGGTCTTGTCCCCCAGTCCCTCTCACCTCCTGGACCCCTGGAATGGTGCTGGAAGCTCCCCCTGCAACCCTTCTCCTCTCAGGGAGCACCCGCTCTCCTCAGCCTGGCTCCAGCCCTGGGAGCAGCTCCATGGCTTCCCCGGCTTGCTCCACAGCTCCACATTTTTTCATACTGATCACAACCATTCATGGCTGACATGGACAACCAGGGAAGTCCGAGCTGTCCCTCGCTCCTACCTGCGCAGAGGCCTTCTGCACTCCCAGGATCTTCATGTGTCAGCATTGGCCAAGATCTTCAGGGGATCCGACGCCTTGGTGACGCCTTCGATCTCTTTGTTGTCTCGGCGGACCTGGTTGATGAGATGTTCTTGATGTACATGGTGAGGACCCCGCAGAGGACAACTGCTTTGGCTGGGCCCAGCTCCATGGCCATCTCGAATCTCCTGGATAAATTCTGGAATCAAAAGGGTGAGTATACATTTGTATTAAAATCACCGCAGATCCTTAGGATTTGGTGGTTGTCACCTTTGCCGCTCCAACGTACCGGCTGCATGAAGCCCTGGTGGCCAAGAAAGGCCAATGCCCCTGGGTTTGGATCAAGGAATGGTGTGGCCAGCAGGAGTAGGGAGGTCATTCTGCCCCTGGACTGGTCCGGTGGGTCACACCTTGAGGTGCTGTGCCAGGTCTGGGCCCTCAGTTTGGGAGAGGCCCTTGAGGGGCTGGAGAGGGTCTGGTACCAAACCCAGTGAGAACAGGCTGAGGGATCTGTGGGGTGTCCAGCCTGAGAAAGGAGACTCAGGGCTGAGCTCAGCCCTCTACAAAGCTCCCTGACAGGGGCTGTGCTTCAGGTGTGTTGGTCCTCTCTCTCCAGCAGCACTGACAGAACCAGAGGAACAGTCTCCAAGCTTTGCCAGGCAAAATTTAGGCTGGATATAGAAAAAAGCTTTTGTGCAAAGAAGGAGTGGCTAATACTGTAATGTTCTGGCCCCCTTGGAGGTGGTGGAATCACCATCCCCGGTTTGTTTAAAGACGACTGTTGTGGATTCATAGCCAGGGATCTGGTGAGGTGTTGTGGCTGGTTTGGACTCGATGATCTTGAAGGTCTCTTCCAACCTTAGATTCATTCTGTAATTCTGTGAAAACATTTTCAGAGCTGAGCACCACAGTGCTGGGACTGACCATGGACTATCCGTTTGTAGGAATGAAGAGGAGAAAGGTACACAAGGTAGTTTAAGGAAGAAAAAAAAAAAAAAGAGAAAAATATAAACATTGGTGAAACAAGACTAAATTTTGACATATCAAATGAGAGAAAATCCACATCCCAGGCACAAGTTTCCTGTTTGTTTGTAAAAAAAAAACTGGCTTTTCCATTTTGGGCATCTGGGAAGATGTCCTATAACAAACAAAATTACCATAAAAAAGTGAAAAGCCACAATCCCCTTTAAAAAGCCAAGCTTCCTACTGCCATGTCACTTGATTCCACAGGTTGGGTTCCCCAGCTCTAAGTACAACAGACTATTTTTCCAGCTCAAAAAGCCAGTTAAAGACATGGAAAAAATGCAATGGTATGCATGCAGCCATTATCCTCTTGCATTATTGCTGGCTGTGTTATGGTTTTTTTATCACCCTTTAATGTTCCTCCCAGGGTTCCATTTCCTGAGCACACAGAGCAGACAGGTGCTTCTGGGATTTTTAGCACCAATGTTATGCCATCTCCTGCAAATCTCTTTATTTCTCTCCCATCTGTTCCCATGCAGGAGTTTATTCCAAAATTACCTCGTCATGGTCTTTACTGCATCTGAGGCAGTGGAATTGGCATTTCCTATCAAAATAATTAGGGATTGAGTATCAGAACCTAATGGATTGAGATATGCTGTCGTGCGTTTTGCTCGGGAGGTTTATGTTGGATATTTGGAAAAATTTCATACAGTGAGAAGTGGTCAGGAAGTGGAGCAGGCTGGCGGGAAGTGTGGAGTCACCAGCCCAAAACAAAACAGGGAGGTTGGCCACTTGAACAGTGGTTTGGTGGTGAGCATGGTTGGTCTTGGATGCTCAGAGAGGTCTTTTCCACCTGCAAGGATTCCATGATTTTATTCCTTACCATGACCCTATTCCCAAACCTTCAATGAGATCTGCTGAAATCAGTCTTCTTATTTCTACTCCAACGTTTTCGCAACAGGAGGCACTTCCCTTCCCAGCACTGACTGAGGAGCCCAATCCCCATGGCTGATTCTTTCCCAGTCCGAGCTCTTTTTCTCTCTAAATCTTTCCCTGTTGATTCCAGGGTCTGGAGTGACACTATTGGCTAGCGCTTTCTGTGGGCGGGGATCCCTTTGAGTTCAAGTGGGAAAGAGTGATCTCCAAGAGAGAGATATGCTGCAGGGAGGGAATCACAGCTTGATTCCCTGGATTTTACAGGGGGACGGGATCAGCTTTGTAAAACAGGGCAGCATGGAGTTTTTGGGAAGAGGGCAAAGATCCACAGATCTGATCCCAAAATATCAGAGCTTATGTCAAAACCACTCGAGTGACACCACTCATGTCATTAGGGGACACTGCCAGGTTTGATGGGACTGTGTTGGCCATTTTGTTCCTTTCATGGCTGTCAGTAAATCTCTCACTCCCTCTCCTTTAAAAGTTTATTTGCAGAGCTCAGAACTCCAATGTGAATGTTACTATTAAACCCCATTCAGGTGGAAGGAGAAGCTCAGGAGCTCACACTACAATGAACACCATCATCCAGCAAAGGACAGGAACAACTTTTAAAAACCGTTTTTAAAATCCAGCAAATTGCCCCAAATTGGCTAAACCAAGTAAAAGACCTTTTAGACTGGGAATGACACATGCAAAACCCTCAGAGCTCCGATGTGCTGACCTACTACACCAAAGTTGGCAACTCCTCTGCCACAACATCCTGATGGTGTTCTCCCCTGCTCCACAGACTAAAGGGTCAGTGCTGGAAAATGGGCCACCAAGAGTTTTTGCTTCCAGTGCCTGCATAATCACCATTTCCAGATCTCTCCTGAGGATCTGCACCTTCAGAGCTCCCAAAACTTCTCCTTGATGTTCTTATTAAGTTTTAACGTCTTAAACATGGAGAAGACAAGAGTGGTTCCTCTCGGCTTTGCTTTTGCCTCACTGCATTTTTTAAGTTTAGATTCCTCCCTCACAAGCCGTTTTGTTATTGCCAGCTCTGCCTGCTCCCCTGAATTCCAAAATTACAGTAATTGTAGGGAGGGGGTAAATTCTCCATCCAAGGAGGCTCATGCCTTCCTTAGACACACCTGTGGTTCACCAGACAGTGCCTCTCTACCAGGAGCCCAGCAGGTTGGGAGCCCAAAATATCCCCCTGAGGGGAGTGAGCTGTTGGCTCAGGAACCAACCCTTGCCTTTGGCTTGGTCCCACTGAGCTCCAGGTGGAATTTTGTCCACTGGGAATTTTGGCTCCGTGAAGCAGAAGTGTGGAGCCGCCTGCCTTGTATCAAGGGGTCCAAATGAGGCCAAATTCAGGTTTATTTTCCAGACCTTTATCCATCAGATGTCCTCTTGCTGAGAACATGGAGACAGAATTCCCAGGCCAAGTTTGAAACGCCTCCAGCAGAATTTCAACCAACTTCCTCCTCTTTCTCAGAAAAAAACCAAGTATCTCAGATACATTTCTCTAAAACAGCCCCTTGGCAATACAAGACCAGCCAAATGACCGCAACTGAAAATGAGTGTTTTTGAAATGGAAATGTTGGGTGGCTTAAGAGCCAACGATATCCCTATTTTCTGCCTGGCAACCAGCCGACACAGTATTCTCCAGCCCCCCCGGTGCTATTTATTTATTTCAATTTCAAATGGCTTCTGCTTCTGGCCTGGCTATTCCAACACCCATCCAATGCTGCCCTGGCATGGGAAGCCATCCCTGTGTCCTGTCCCTTGTCCTTTGTCCCCAGGTCCTCTCCAGCCTCTCCTGGAGCCCTTCAGGCCTGCATGTGCTTGGAAGCTCTCCCGGGGCCTTACTCCTATCAAGATGAACATTCCCCGCTACACCAGATGCCATTGCTCCAGCTCCTCCCTCCAAGAAATGAGGGACCCAGGGGCTTCCCTTGGAATCCAGCAAACAGGAAGGCTCTCTCTTATTTTCCCTCTTTTCTCTCCCCATTTCCTGAAAACATCAATCAGGAGGGATTCCCAGTGTCCCCAATCCAGAATCCTGGAAGCTTGGGTGGGAAGGGACCTGTGAGCTCATTCCAGGGACCACCTCCCACATCCCAGGATGATCCAATCCTTCCTTGACATGCAGGGATGCAGGGGCGACCCAGCTGCTCTGGCAATTCCATTCCAGCAGGAATCCTGGCCAACATCCATCATTGCTGCCCTCTGGCACTGCGGAAGCCATTCCCTGTGTCCTGTCCCGGTGGCCTTGTTCCCCCGTCACTCTCAGCTCTCCTGGGAGCCCTTCAGCCCTGGAGGGAAAGTGAGATCCGGAGAGTCCAGACCAGAAGATCTGATCATTGCACAAGGTCTGAACACAATAAATGCCATTAAATTCAAATAATTCACTGCAGCACATGGATCATTGCTACTGAAGACCAATCAAACAGATCCTAAAGTAACAGAAATCACATTATTTTGCCTAAAATCTTCACTGCAGGGAATGATTTTGGTCCCAGATCAGCCACCCCAGGACTGATGTTTCACACCTTGGCGATAAACATTGTGGCCATGCAAGGTAATAGAACTAATTCTGTACAAAGTCACTCCAAAGAGAGGAAGAAAGGTTTAAGATCCTTTCTAGGTGACTCCAAAATGTGATTAAAATTAAAATTATCACCAAAAGAAGTGTAAACAGCTCTGGGAGACTCCAAGGAGGTTTTGCTACTTTAAGTGTGGTTTAAATATTAGCAAAGCCAGACCAAAAAAAATCACCAAATACCAGACAAAATGCATGAATTTTTTTTCTATTTTAAAATATTAAATAGCCCAGAAAACATCCAGGAAGGTGACAACTAGAGGAATGATTGCTGCTAACAGCAAACATGACATTTGTGGTATTTTTCTCTAAAATATTAAATAATAATTAATCACAAGTACCTGGCAGCGCCAGCCAGAGTTGTTCTCACAACCCCAAGCTGAGTTTACTGGGTTATTTCGGATAAATCACCAAATTCAGTCCTTCCCCTGTACAAACACAAATTCCCAAACCATAAAAAGGCTCAACTACTCGAGATAATTCTTTTGGTTACTGTGAAAAGCTTCTATGTCCCCACAGAGCTGAGAGCTTTAGTGCTGGAAGATGAAAGAGCCCAGGACTTCTCTTTTTTAGCAGCAGCTTAAAAAAATACAAGATTTAAAGAATCGATTTCTGCGTTGTGGTTGCTCAGCCATGAGATTGAGGTAAGAAATGGCTCCTTCCCTTGCAGGTGTGACAGAAAAATCAGTGTTTTGTTGTCTCTGAGGTCCTGCAAACACCCACAAACGCTCCGGAAAAAAAAATTAAATTAAAATTTACCTCTCAACTGCTGCTAAAAATACTGTTTCTTTAATGCTCAGCTGCCACCTGAAGGACACAAATTTCTGATGTAGTGGGACTCTCTCAAGGTGCAATTTCTTCTGATGTCTCCAGAGGGGAATATTGGCTTGTCTTTGGGACCAGGAGATGTAGAGGCAGAATGAATCAGATCCAGAGATTCCTGAGGTGGGGGAAATGTTCACCTCGTGCCCTGCAGCTCAGATTCCTCCCTCATCCCTCCCAAATATCCCAAGACCCCATCCAGTGGAGGTTTCTGGTGTGGTTGGCTGGATGCTCAGATCTTCTGCTCTCCAGCCCCTCGAGGGAAATTCAGGAATCAGCAGAAATTCCAGGCTTTGAGGCCAAAACTCAGCAAAGAGCCAGGCAGGATTTTCCCAAAGGGAAATCTGAATGAGGAGCAGCCGGGAATTTGGGGACTCTCTTGGAGAAAGTGAGTTCCAACAGGAACAAAATTTGATCCAACTCGGAGGTGTCACTGGGAGGGGAAGGCTGTGAAATGTACCAACACTACAGTTCTGGGAAATGGGAAAACACTGGGGGGAATGGAAATGGAATTGGAAAAAAATGGTGTGGGACAAGGGAATGGGGCTACCTGACTCAGGGAATGGCTTAAAGGGTTGGAGCTGAAAGCTGGTGGGGTTAAATGGGAGATTGGGAAGGGATTCCTGGCTGGAATGGAATTTCCAGGGAAGCTGTGGCTGCCCCTGGATCCCTGAGAGTGTCCAAGGCCAGGTTGGAGCAGCCTGTGTGGGAAATAGAAAAGCCATTAAACTCTCAGAAAGCTGTGGGAAATGAAATCTCAGAAATGTAAGGAAGTTACAGTAAGCAAGGTCAGGAAAATAATGGAGCTATGTGCAATAGCAAGTAAGGCCTAGAAAATATGTTAATTAAGATAGTAAAAATATATATGCCTAATAATGAATTATTGTCTTAGACCATTACAAGAAAGCATTGTTAGAAGAAAATGTCTGTGAGCTTTTAGTAATTGGATAAAGCAACTGCCTGTAAAGCTTTGGCAACTGCAATTGGTTGAAAAGTTTTTTAAATGCATTGTAACCAGGAAATCTTTGGCTGCTGTTGCAGTGGCTGAAGGTTGTCAAATAACTTCATCAAATGAGAATGATAATTAAAATGTAATAATTATAATGTAATAAAAGTTTCAAGACAGCCACTCCAGCCACCCCACACTTAAAATTAAAACACCCTGGGGTGGTGGGAGCTTTAAAATTCCAACACCTGTGGCATGGATGGGCTTTAAGGTCCCTCCATCCCAAACCATTCTGGACTGGTGTTGGTTTTCACCCCTTACAGCAGCTGGCCCCAGTTTGCCCCACATCTTTGCAGAGGTTTTAGATCAAACCTGATAAAACTCAAGCTTTGTTTGGAGCCTAAATCTCGGAGTCTGGAATTATGAGAAATATTTCTTTGCATGTTTAAGAGATTTTAGAATCTGTGACAAACAGTGTTTTTAACCTTTGTTCATGGAAAAAGGGCTTTTAGGCTCTGGAATGAAGCAGAGTTTTCAAGAGTTTGTATTAGACAGTAGAATAGTGTGTGGTTTTATCACAGGGTGAGAATTTTAGATATATGGGGATTTTAGGATGGCAGACAGGTGAAGACAAGATGGAGAAGTCCACATGGCTTTTGGGTTCCTTCTTCTTCTTCCTCATCTGCTCCATGTTCTGCAGTGGGTGGCACATTAGAGTTGGCTTAGAATAGAGTTTAACCTTCTAACATAGATAATAGTTATTGGAGAAATATTATAAACACTGATTACATGGATTGTAGTATAAATATCCACGCCACCCTGAGGGTGGGAGTATTGAGTTTTTGATATTTAGGATTGAGTATTTGGGATTTGGGGTTTTGTGCCTTGGACTGACCTACAGTGAAGAGCTCTGCAGGTCAGGAACAGAATGTAATGATAAGAAATAATAAACTATGAAGAAAACACAGGAAAAGACAGCTCGTGGCCAGTTCTTCAAACTCTCTGGCCAGGAGAAAGAACTCTGTTTGCATTTTCGGGAATCAGGGAAAAACAGCCGGCAACAGAGACACACAAAAATATTTTTTATAAACCCGAGACCTAAAGGCTCTCTGAGCTTTTTATGAGCCTTTTATGAGCCTTTTAACTCTCTTCCCCATTTATGGAGGAGCTTTTTGGGGCTGTCCAGGTACACAGAGTTTGAGTTTCCCTGTGAATGAATTTTTGCAAAGCCAGAGATGCTCCAAACTGAATGGGGGGGAATGGGATCATTACCAAAAAACCCCAAAAAAGCCCATCCAGGGAACAGGGAAATGTAAAAAGCTGCTTTTCCAGGGATTGGGGTGCAGAGCTGGGATGTCCAGCTCAGCACAGCACCTTCAGCCTCAAATCCAGCTTTGATGAGTTCTTACTTCATCCTTTGTCACCAATAAAATAAATTAATAATTGAGATATCTTCACTTTATACAGAACTGAGCAAACCCAGCTCCTATTCCAGCCACCTCTTTGCTTCTCTGGACCAAATTTCTCCTCTCCCATCCTTGAATCCCTAAATTTCCAACCCAAAACCAGACTGAGGTGGAGCCAAGCTGCCTGTAAGTGACAAGATTGCTCTGAGATGGAGATGATAACCCAGAATGTACTAAATCACCCTCTGTCGATCCATTTGTAATTTAAATCCAATCCTACAGACAATAAATGCCCCAACTACTCCATCAATCCCTCTCTCTAAAGGTCTGTGATGTCCTTGTTTTATGTGAACCCAGGGCATGATGCCAAACCTGGAGGATTCCACCATTTCTCCTTTTTTAAAGTCATTTAAAGCAAAGCCAAGGCTTTATTTCCCACAACAGGTAACACCATTTCTCTACTACTTTGCTCCGTGCAGGGTAGAAAATACATCCAGCCCTGCTTTAAAACCACGGTAATTTTAAACAATCCCAACAATGCCACAGGAATTCCTGCCCATCACACAGAAATATTGTGAGGCAGCATTAAATGTGTGGAAAACACTCGGGTATCACAGCAATAATTACATTAACAGAGCCACTATATAATGTCACCCTATTAACCAAGCGAAACATGACGTTCACTATCTTCTGCTTTTCCTATTATTAAATCCCATTTCCTTTAATGTCCTATTACATTCAGTTTGTTGACCACCACTGGAATGTAATGATACCCCCCACAACCTCACATTTTCTCCTGAGCACAAGAGCTCTGTAAAAATTAACTTGTTATTCCCGTTATTTTTAATTTTTTTTTCTTGTCAATCGGATCTGGCGGCTCGTCCTTTGTGCTCCAACCCCCCAGCTCTCAATCTGGCCCCTTTTAAAAAGCAACATATGCTGAGGATAAATCTTTCAAATGGCTCTGTTAATAGAGGAGCTGTAATGACAGCTTTACAAGTGGGCAGACTGGGGGTTATTAGATTGTGTTATTCTGCTTTGGAGTGGGAATGCAGGCATGGCTTTGGAAGAACAACTGGGACCAGCCAGAGGTTTCAAAGCCCCTGGATTTGGTGTGGCAGATTCTGTGAGTTTACAAGAGCCAGGAAGAAACAGGAAAGTCCTATAAATCTGACTATTTATCCAAAGATGCTAAGAAGGCAGAAAGTAGAATAGACATTGAAATGAAAGCAGTGTTTGTCTGAATGTTTCTAAAACAGCTTTGGCTGACTAAAGGTCTTTCTCTCTTTGTTAAGAATGTGATTTACTAACAGACATCCCAAAACCAGAACAGACCCTTCTCCCCTGGCTTGCCAGGAAGGGACCCCTGATAAGATTTAGAGATTAGAAAGCAGTAAAACATAGGAATGGAGTGATTGCTATAGGAAGGATGGAAATGGAGAAAATTTGTGTTCAGTACTAGATTGGTTCATGAGAAAGTAGAATATTCAACATAGAGATAGAAGTCATTGTAAAAGGAGAGCTCGCTCTTTCTTGCTTTTGCACTTTTGTTCTCTTCTCTCTTCCCCTCTTATCCTCTCTTGCCTTGTGCTCTCTCCTGCTCCTGTGTCCTCCAGCCTGCTCTGAGCTAAACTTGAGCTGGGCTCTTTCACCCACACCCAATGGAATAAACTGCAAACCTTAACCACAGAGATCTCAGCTGAGCACTGTCCCAGACCCTTCTGGCACAGAACAGCTCCTACAGGCCCCATCACTGCCTGTGCCTCATGCTGGCATTCCAAAGGATCAGTGGACAGATGGAATAATCCTTCATTAGCATCCCACTGACTCCAGAGTCCCCTGAGTGGGAGCAGCCAGTAAAATCCTAAAATCACACCAGGGCAAAGGAAAACTCAAATGAAGGTTGTAGTCCCAGAGCCCACCTGGAGACAGTGCTGGAGTACCTTGGTGGAGCTCCAGGAGAACTTGGGACAAGTTGAGATGTCACGGACACCACAACCTGTGACACCACGAGGGGAGGGTGAGGAGTGATTCTGGCTGTCCTCTCACAGCAGCTGGATTTTCTATCATCCAACGTGGAGAAAAGGCCAGGAGGGTCAGTTAAACATTCCATAACCTGTGTCCTTGGAAGTATTCAGAGGAACAGAGTTCTGTGGACAACCCTCTGGAATTCCTAGACTATTTCATTTAACAATAAGACACCATCACTTCAGAAGTCTCTGGCAGAACATGAATTCCCTCTATCCCAATCAGTATCAAGTCCATTCTTTCATCAAGTAACCCTCTTTTTCATATTTTAGTCCCAAAACTGTTGGTAAGACCCTGACACACATGGCATGGAGTAGAACACAGATCCCAGATCATTCCCATACCTTACTGCCTGACTTGAGAATCTGGAGAGGACAATCACAGAATCATTCAGGTTGGAAAACTCCTCTAAAATCATCCAGTCCAACCATTCCCAGCTCTGCCGAGGCCACCACTGCCCCATGTCCCCAAGTGCCACATCCACAGGGCTCTGAAATCCCTCCAGGAACGGGGACTCCACCCTTGCCTAGGGCAGCCCATTCCAGCTTTACAACACTTACGGAGAAGGAATTTTCCCAAAATCCACCCTGAACCTCCCCTGGCCCATCCTGAGGCTGTTCCCTCTCCTCCTGTACCTGTTCCCTCTTGGCAGGGAGTTGTGCAGAGCCACAAGGTCCCCCCTGATCCCCCTTTTCTCCAGGCTGAGCCCCTTCCCAGCTCCCTCAGCCACTCCTGGGGCTCCAGACCCTTCCCAGCTCTGTTCCCTTCCCTGGACACCCTCCAGCCCTTCCAGGACTCTCCTGTTAGGAGCTGCCCCCAGAATTCCAGGGGGTCCTTCAGGGGAGAATCCCTGCCCTGGGATGTGCCCACACTGGGGCTGGCACAGCCCAGGGGTCTCTTGCCCACCTGGACACAGGAGTTTGGTTTTAGCCACACTCAGTCCTGTGGAAGCAATGACAGAAGAGCAGGGACAACACAAATCTCTTGAGGACACCCAGGTAAGGAATCACACCCCCCAATGGATCAGAGTGAGCACGAGGACTTTCCTTTCTCACCAACACGGAGCACGAAACACCACAGAGGAGAAAAAACAGGTTTTCCAGAGAAGCTGGGGCTGCCCCTGGATCCCTGGTAGTGCCCAAGGTCAGGATGGACAGGGCTTGGAGCAGCCTGGGATAGTGGAAGATGTCCCTGCCCATGGCAGAGGGTGGATGAGATGAATTTTAAGGTCCCTTCCAACCCAAACCACGCTGGAGTGTTCAGTTCTAGGTGCCCACACAGGAACACAAAGATCCTGTTTATAAAGAGCTGCCAGGGTAACAATTCTGCACTTTGGAGGTCGAGATCACAAATCCAGCCAGGTGACTTTAACCTCCTCACAGCTCCAAGCTGATCACTTTCATTAGTTAATTGGCTGAACAACTGAGCTCAGCTGGACACACCAACATTGCCATTTAGGAAGGCAAGAGCCAGTGATCAAAGACCCGGCTGTGCTCCAGGCTCTCGTCATTAATAAATTCACACCTTGGCCACAGGGCCAGAGTTTGCAGCTCTGGCTCAAAATACTCCAAAATAATGACTGGAAGTTTCCCACGTGAAGGAATTCATGGCAAGGAAACCCCACCAGGATTTTGTTGCTCTCTGGAGGGTTGGGAGGAGGCTCCACGGGCTCCTTTTCCAAGGGGGGGATGTTTGCAGGATGTGTTTGGGGAAAACAGAATCAACTTCCAGAGGAAACAGAGATGAAAAACTGGGAACTGGGATTGCTTTGGATCATCCACCTCATTTGATATCCAGGGTCTGGGCCAGGCTAATGAGGAGAATGGATCTGCAGCAGCCCTGTGCTACTGGAGAGGGCAAATTTGGACAAATTGGATGCTGTGCCTCCATTAAGGATCCCATTCCTCTTCTCTAAAGAGGGAAGGTGTTTACTCTGATGGCCTCAACACCAGGACTTACATTATTCCAAATCAAACCAATTTCACTAATTCCCATTTATGGCTGACTTTTTTTTTTTTTTTTCCCTAACTCCTGATCCTCAAACCTGGAATGAGGAATTCCTGACAGCTGCTGTCTCCTGCCCAGACACTTGGCTTCTGCCTGCAGAGTGATCCTTACAAATCACACTTAATTCATTACCTAATAAAGCTGCTGCAAACAAGAGCACAAACACATCCAGGGCTGTTATTGCCAGCGGGAAAACGATTTCCTGCCCCTGGGAAATGTCACTGGATGTTCATGTGTGTGTCAGGTTGATTATCCCATAATTACAGTGCACAGCTGACACACGGCACACGAGGAGCAGATTTGGTTCTTTCGACGTGGAATTGTGGAAAATGGAGCTGGAAGGACAGAGTAAGGCACATTCTGGATCTTAATTACGGAATATCAGATCAAATGGTGGTGCTTTGGTGTGACAAGAAATTGTCTTTACACACAGACCCAGAGCAAACCTGAGTGCAGGGTACTGACCAGGATTATTGCTCTCAAATCCAGCTGGAAGAGGCTGCTCAGATTTTTGTGAGGTTGTAGAGAATTCCCATCCTATAATGCTCAGGGTGACTCTGCCACTGTCCTCATCCTCCCCCTGCCACAAATCAGTGCTTGGAAAGGGACAGGTCCCATCCTTTTCCATGGTAAGGTCACGTGGATGGTGCTTCACTGCATCTGGGAACTCTCCTGAGGCTTCATGGAATGGTTTGGGTGGGAAAGGATCCGGAAAATCATCTCACTGCACCCCTTCCATGGCAGGGACACCTCCCACTGCCCCAGGCTGCTCCAATCCTTCCTTGGACATTGCAGGGTTGCAGGGGCAGCCCCAGCTGCTCTGGCAATTCCATTCCAGCCAGGAATTCCTTGCCCACATCCCATCCATTGCTGCCCTCTGGCACTGGGAAGCCATTCCCTGTGTCCTGTCCCTGTGTCCTTGTCCCCAGTCCCTCTCCAGCTCTCCTGGAGCCCCTTCAGGCCCTGCAATGTGCTGGAAGCTCTCCCTGCAGCCTTCCCTTCTCCAGGAGAACATTCCCAGCTCTCCCAGCCTGACATTGCATCCAGCTCCTCTCCAAGAAATTCATGGACCCAGGGCCTTCCCTTGGAATCTCAGGAAACCAGGAAGGCTCTCTCTTCCTTTGCCTCTCTTTTCTCTCTTCCCATTTCCCATCCAAATCCCTCAGGATGGATTCCCAGTGTCCCCAATCCCAGAATCCTGGAATGCTTTGGGTGGGAAGGGACCTGTGAGCTCATTCCAGGGACACCTCCCACCATCCCAGGCTGCTCCAATCCTTCCTTGGACATTGCAGGGATGCAGGGGCAGCCCCAGCTGCTCTGGCAATTCCATTCCAGCCAGGAATTCCTTGCCCACATCCCATTCATTGCTGCCCTCTGGCACTGGGAAGAAGACCCTTCCCTGTGTCCTGTCCCTGTGTCCTTGTCCCCCGTCCCTCTCCTGGAAGGTCTCTGACCTCCCCATTGTCCCACATTTGTAGATGACCCTTCAGTGAACATGTCCCCTAATTCCCTCAGGGATGGGGAATCTCCCATTCCTGACAGGAATTACATAATTTGCTCAGGACGATGGGATGATTTAGCAGTATTTCCCCTTGCCCTGGAGGCATCACCACTCCCCCTTCTTTGAATGGGATGGGGATGGCAGCTCCCTTTCTGTGATGTATGGGAATGTCCACCCTCATAACCTCGGGATGGGATGGGATGGGATGGGATGGGATGGGATGGGATGGGATGGCAGCTCCTTTCTGTGATGGGATGGGGATGTCACACTCAGACAAACTTCAGGATTTTCCAGAGGGACACTCCAGAGGCCAGGAAGTCGTTAGCCTAATTAACTCTTCCCTGTCAGTCAAAGAGTTCTTCCTCATCCAGTGGCAATCCCACAAGCACAGGGTCAGTCAGAGTTTGTGGATTTCCATTGGGATGGCAAACCCCCACATTTATTGGGTTACAAGGATTTTACAGCGCCAAGGGTGGGAATTCTTCCCGTCTGAATTCAGAAATCTCCCTGCAAATAAAGCCTCATGTTTGTGTTTATATTCCTTCAGGGCATGGCAGAGCTCTGAGCTTGGGAAGCTGAAAGAGGTGGAAATAAATCCTGGGAACCACCAAGATATTCAGCAGCAATCTGAGAAAAAATGAGTGGGTTTTTCTGATATAAACCCCTGCCTCTGTGGCCACCTGCACTGTAAATTGTGCTCAGTTTCCTTACTTTCTCTCCTTACAACTTCCAATTCTTTTCAATTACCAAAAAGAGGGAAAAAATATGTGTACAGTGTAGCAATGCAGCTTCATGGATATGATGGATGTTGCAGCAGTTTTCGTTTGGATTTTTTTCCATGAATTTTTATTGCCCTGTGCTGTAAAAACTGCACCAGGAATCCTAATACTTGTCCTAACTCATCCAGCCTTGTGTGAATCATTTTAGTCCTCTGCATATTTCATCTTTTTCCTCTAATAGTGCTTGAGCGCTGTGAATAATTTATTATCCAGCCAAATTTATGATTATGCTGATCCTTTTTCTTGTAAAGAAGTACATTTTCAGAATATATTGATTTTAGCTGGAAGTATTCCAGGTTGGACAGGGCTTGGAGCAACCCGGGCTATTGGAAGGAGTCTCTTCCCATGGCAGGGGGTTGGAATTAGGAGATTTTAAAATTCCTTTATTTCAATGGGATGTTCCAGCCTTCAGCTGATGAATTTAAACCTCGGTGATGTCATTGAATTATAGAATTTAGGGGAGAAAGCTGAACACAGATGGAATCCCAACCTCTGCCATATTCCTCAGACAGAAACTCCAGGGAAGAGAGCAGGAAGAGGAATCCAAGAGTTCTGTTTTCCTTGGATTCCTCCCCTGCAGCACTCAGCCCCAATGAAATAATACCTGTAAAAACTCCTCTCAGTTCCTCCCTCTCGATTTTTATTTATAAATATAAATCATCCCATCCCCTTATCAATGCAATCATAATTGCCCCGATAGCAGCACAGCAGCAGCAGATGGGCCCATGGAAAATGTTAAATAAACCCGAGATTCTGCCAATTCAAAGAATTGAATGGTTTGTAAATATTTCTTTCCGTATCACAAACGAGCATTATTTGAGATAGGCTCTACCTAAGTAGCTCCAGATCAGCTTATCTTTGAAAGCTGAGGGATTTGGGAGACATGCAGGTTTCAGGAGGAGCAAAAAGTGGGAAGAAACAGGACAAAAAGTGGAGAAAAAGGAGAAATGGCAGAATGACAATTGAATGTTTCTGGCTGTGGAGAAAATAAATACGGGAGGAGGAAGAAAGGGCTTGGGGAAGAGACAACTTTGGAATTCCCAACAGATCCATCACCTGTACAGGGGTCTCAGGGATCCCTGGATTTGTACAAAAATAGGGACAGGAGGAAGGAAAATCCCATAAATCATCAAAAATTTCCATCCAGCAGTGAGCACAAATCACAGTTCCCCAGCACTGTGGGAATTAAAGCAACAGGGAAATTCATGGCATGTGAGGTTGGAGAGATGGGATGGGGATTGAGGAGACAGAATACAACATACAGAATATATAATTCCATGGAAGAGTGGGGTGGGAAGCAAATTCCAAAAGTGATTTAACAATGTTTAGCAGAATTAGCTGAAAACTGAGCCCAGGGATGCTCTGACTAAAAAAAAAAACTGCCAAAGTTTAAAGTCAAGTTAAGGAAATCAACCTAAACTCTGAGTCCTGGACTAAAGGTGGACCTAAGGAAAAAAAAAAAAAAAATTATTTGATTGGAGGTTTTAATTAAATAGAAGAAAATCCAAAATAGAAAAACTTCTGGTTTCTTTATCCATTTAATTCATCCCTGCTTTAGGATCGGGGTATGGAATATGGAAAAGTAATGGATTTATATCTCAAAAGATGCACTCAGCATTAAAAAGGCCCCACACTGGATCTTCATCCAAAAACATCCTCAGCACTCCTTGTGTTACAAAGCCTCATGTTGACAGTAGAGCACGGTCTGGACGAAGTCAAGAAAAGTTAATTAAAAAATAATAATGTTCCTCATACTTGATCCCTCCTGCTGTGGAATTGAAGGAACATCACATGAGTGCTTTAGCCTGGCTGCTGCCCTTCTGTCAACCCTTTCAGGGCAGAACAAACCTCCAGGGCTCCTTCTCCCCTCAGTGAGAGACTAGGACAAAAGGAAGACACGCAAACAAACCACATGAAGGCATTAAGGTCAGTCAAGAAGGAGTAAACTTCCAGATGGAAGGAGTACGGGGTGCTGCTTTCGGGCTGAAAATCTCTTGTAAGCTGTGGTGATGGACTGTAACATATTGAGATATTTCCTTTAAACCATGGAGAAGGATGGGAAGATGGGAAATTCAAATTGCAGACCTGAGCAAAGGAATGCAGTGATAAAGGGAGCCAAGGTGGAAGTGGCTGTGAGTCCATGAGAAGTTAGAACGGAGAGATGAAGTGATAGAGGCTTTGCCCCCAAGAGAAGGAGAAGGAGAAGGAGAAGGAGAAGGAGAAGGAGAAGGAGAAGGAGAAGGAGAAGACAAAGAAGACGATGAAGAAGAAGAAGAAGAAGGAGAAGACAAAGGAGAAGATGAAGAAGACAAAGAAGATGAAGAAGAAGAAGAAGAAGAAGAAGAAGAAGAAGAAGAAGAAGAAGAAGGAGGAGAAGAAGAAGAAGAAGAAGATGAGTAAGATGAATAAGATGAAGAAGAAGGAGAAGATGAATAAGGCAAAGAAGAAGAAGAAGAAGAAGAAGAAGAAGAAGGAGAAGACGAAGAGGATGAAGAAGATGATGATGAAGAAGAAGACAAAGAAAAAGAAGAAGAGAATCTCTGTTTCCTGGGATGAAGATGATCTCAAAGACAGATAAAGAGAACCTTTGCTTTGAACAGTTTATCTTTAAAAAAATAAAGCCCATACATAGATATGGCCCAGGGGCTCTGCTGTGAAAGGGCTGTGAACGTGGGAGGAGCTCCATGAATGCTGTTCTTGAAGATTGAAACCACAAGAGAACTGTTTTCTTGTGGGGAATTCTCCATAGCAAACTAGAGGGGCTTCCCTCCCTAAGTGAACTGAAGAAAGACCATTTTAGAAGTGGAAAACTGACTGAGAATTCTGAGTGTTATTTCTTAATGTTGTCAGTGGGAAAGAAAGAAAGTGTGGGGAGGGAGGAGGAGTGTACTGAAGGTTTCATTCTGATTCTTGCCTTTTCTTTTTTTCCCTAATAGTGTTAATAAAGTTTTATTACTTTTAAGCTTAAGCCTGCTTTGCTCTTGATTGGGAATTTTCAAATTGACGAACCAAAACCACAACAAAAATTGGTGCATTGGCTGGGAAAGGTTGAACTGAACCTGTGACACTTGGAAAGGATGGAAAGAAGGATTGAGAAGAGACAATTCCCTTCCACTATCCCAGGATGCCCTGTCCAGCCTGGCCTAGAACATTCCACGAAGTTAGCCTCTGTCAGTCCTGAACTTCTGCAGACACAGGGAATTCCTCCACTTCCCAAACAGGATTTCTAAAGATTTCCTGAAGGTCAAACCACCGAAGCAGGAGGAAAAACCAAGATCCTTGAAGCTGTTCCTGACCTTTGGGGTGATTCTGTATGACCTGCACAAACCCTGAGTGAGTTTCCCTCTCTGTAAAATTTGGGCATGAAGTCCTTTCCAAAATATCTCCTGGATTAATGATCACCAGGAAAAATAATGAATGGATGAAAGCCAGACAGGGGTCCCATACAGCACAGATATCCAAAATAAAAAAACAAGCAAAAACAGAAGTCTGGAAGATCCAGCACTGCCAAGGCCACCACTGGCCACGTCCCCAAGTGCCACATCCACAAGGTCTGGAAATTCCTCCAGGAATGGGGACTCCCCCACTGCCCTGGGCAGCCCCTTCCAACACTTTTCCAACCTCTTCCAGCCCTTTCCATGAAGAATCCAGCAAAAAAAAGACCTCAAATTTCTTGCTTTATCTCCCACTTCTTTATAGTCCAAATAAACCCCCAAGTGAGTGACGATGACAGAGTACAAGGGATGAGAGGATGTTGAACAATGCCCAGAAAATCAATTTCCAACTGCTGTTTTTGTTATTTAGATTTAAGAAAAAACACCCCTCACATGAAGGACTGCATGTCTGAGCTATTGAGAAGCCAGAGACAAAATGTAAAATTCAGCAGCATCGAGTAAACTATTACAAAATATCAATTTATAGACAAGCCCATTAAATATTTTGTATTCAAGCTTTTTGCTTGTACAGTAAAAGTGGCAACTGGATATAAATTTCAAGCAGAAACTCGCAGCTTGCAAAAACAAAAGTACAATGCCCCTTTGGAATGGAAATTTCAACTCCAAAGGTAATTTCACATTGCCAGCGCTCACCAGTGCATGAATTATCCTCTCAGGGATGCATAGATAGGATTTGTTTGATTGCTTTATCAGCTCTCCATTTTCTGGAGCAGTGGGAGACATCCCAGAGATATTTGGAGATTCCTTGTTTGAAGACAAAATTGTATCCCTCCTAATGGAGGAACAGGGCCTGACCATGAAATCATAATTAATGCCACAACAATCTCTGAAGCAGCCAGGAAAGGGATAAATTAGAAGGAAAATATTGTCAGCATTTTGTTTCAATGAACTTTGGAAAAGTCTGACATGGCAGGAGCAATATTATAACCTAATAAGGGATTAGATGGAGCAATTACAGCAAAATTTGATGCAAAAAGACACAAAGTTTGTCACCATCACTGCTCTGAAGCCACAATTCCAAGTGATCCTGAGCTGCAGGGCACTTGCCAAGAGTCCTGGTTTTCAAGAGTGTTGAAAGAGAAACCCAGCCAGGTGAATTTTCCTGCTCTAAAATTCCTGGGAGAGATTTTCCAATTGTCTTGCAGACCCAGCTGTGATTTCCAGGTCACAACCAAACCAAGAACCTCACCCACTCTGGGCTTCCTCCACTTAGGCTGTGAGAGGCAACTGAGGGTGAAGAGTCCCAGATTCACAAATATTCTGAGCTGGAAGGGACACACAAAGATCATCAAGTCCAAATCTTAAACAAAGGTCCAGAAGAACTCTCTGGACACCCTGATGGTGCCTCCAGAACATCAGCTGGAGACAACTTTGTCCCACCAGACCTCAAGGCCAGCAAAAACCAGACAAAGAACTTGGTAAACCAGGAATGACACAAACTCAGGGAGAAACTCCCTAAATTCTGAAATCCTAACATCGAACTTCACTTCAAAGGAACCTTCAAGTGCAGTGGGGAGCTGAGCAAAGGGCCAATATATCCATAAATAGGTGACCAGTCTGGAAATTCTGCCCTGTGGGGAGGCCGTGGCACAGGGTGTCCAGAGAAGCTGTGGCTGCCTCTGGATCCCTGGAAGTGTCCAAGGCCAGGTTGGATGGGCTTGGATCAACCTGGGATAGTGGGAGGTGTCCCTGCCCATGGGCTTTGAGGTCCCTTCCATCTCATTCTGTGATTTACTGAGATCAAAATGAACTGGGATGAGAACATGGTTCTCCGTTGCAGCTGCTCCAGAGCCAATTTTCCTGAAACACCACAGCAAGCTCCAGGAATTGCTGGGAATCAGGATTTCCAGAATTCCATAAAAGCTTGCATGAGTGACCACAGAATTACCTCCTTCCTAGAACTTGACCCACATTTCCCAGGACAATGATGACCCAATGCTGGAGAGGAGAGGAGCACCACTGGAAAAGTCGTGTGGGATGAAACATCTCCCAGTTTTTATAGGAAATCCTGAGAAGCAATCCTTGAGAAAGGGTGGGAGATGGGAGAAATTGTGAAATATTCCAGGAAATCCTATCCCTCTCACCACTCCGGAATTCCAGCCCTGCCCATGGCATGTGGGAAAGGCTCTGTTAAGTGTCAAAGCACCTCCTTGGATATTCCCAGCTAATCCTGGCAAACCACTCCAATTAGGGAAGGAGGGAGGAGGCAGCTCTTGTGTCTCTCACATTTCCAGCCGGGATGAGGCCTGACAGCTCATGATTGCTGCAGACAGCCCCTAATTAACTGTCATTAGCAAACACATGTCAGGGCCCTGGCCGGTGCTGGATCTGCTAATTTACCTCCAGAATACTAAAAACTGACTGGAAGCGAGCTGGTAAGCAAATTTTGGTTGTCTTATTAAACATTCCCTACCTCCCCAATTCCTAAACCCTCCAGTTTGGAATAAATGAAGGATTAAAAAAGGTTTCTTTTCTTCCTCCTTGCTGTAGGCAGCCCCAAGGAGAAGGATTAGAAGCAAACAAAGCGGGAGCTCTGCAGAACCCGGAGGTGACAAATGAGACATTTCTATCCAAACAACCACAATGAACGTGGAGCTGAGTTTTGTGGAGCCCCCTGCACAGTCAGACCTTAGTTCTGTCTTATTTAATCAATTAGAGAGGACTTAAATTAATCCAGCTCTGTTTCTGCAAGCGCGTGGGGGAGTACAGCAGAGGAGCTGGATGGAAACCTCTTCATGGAATTCCTGGTGACATCGACCCCTCTGCTGCACAAAGTCACCCAAAGGAAGACAAATTGATGGATTCAGGTATGAATTTAAGGGGGTAAAAGTTAATTTGTCCCTGTGAGGGCACAGAGTCTTGGAATGGAATTCCCAGAGAAGCTGTGGCTGCCCCTGGATCCCTGGAAGTGTCCAATGGACAAGGCTTGGAGCACCCTGGGATGGTGGAAGATGTCCCTGCCATGGATGGGGTGGCACTGGATGATTTTAAGGTCCCTTCTAACCAAAACCATTCCATGACTCTTTGATATCTGTTTTAGCCCTTCATTCACTGCTGTGGATGCTTGTGATGCTCATGGGAAGTTCTTGACCTCTGGAATTCGTTTAATCCCTCCCTCCTGAGGGTACCAGCAGCAAGATTCCACCAAAGAAGTCTTTCTTTAACTTTTCCTTCAGGCTTAGACAGTGAAATATTCTCATCCCCTTCTCCAGGTGCACAACACAAGTGCAGAGGGGGCCACCTGATGTTTTTCACACAACCTCTGTGAGAAAAACACATCGAGGTAAAGCAGAATCCTCCAATGAACCTTGATGGTTTGGGGAATTTTGGGAGCTGGTTCACATCCCTGAGATGCTCCTCTGTGTGGAAGGCAACAGGGCTGATGGCTGGAAATGATTCCTGAAACAGTGATTCCAACTAATGGGCATTTCCAGCAGTTCTCATTAGTGTCGTTATTGATCTTTCCACTTCTCTGTATTTTCTCCTGTGATTCTTCAATTTCCTTTATTTATTTTTTTTTCTCCCCCCTGGGATTTTTAGTTACAACATCCAACAATGCCCTGGTGCCCATTGTTCTGTAGGGAGGAGTAAATCCCTCATTTCTGTAAAATGCCCATTTCCTGGCACATTTTCCCTGGTGATTATGAACAGACAAGGTGCATTTTGAACATTTGCTCAGCAAAGCATTTCAGGCCATGCCGTGGAAGCACTTTGCAATTCTTGCTGGTTTCCCTCCTCTATTCCCAAGGTAACTCAGTCACGGGGCAGAATTCAAATCACAGGTGAAAAATGCCACAATTGGATGGACATAACCGTGAGCCAAGTTCTGAATTTGTCTTTTTAAACAAAATCTTTCTGCTGGTTTTGTGGCAGAGTTGAAAAGAACTGCAATTAGTAAATGTTTAAGACAATAGATTGGCTCGTGTGTGAATTACAGAGGACTCCAGGAGAGTTTGCATTTCCTGCCTGGTTTCATTTCACAGTTTATGATGGCACAGAAGGACATTTAGGCTGCACACACTCATTAATACTCTGCTCCTCTGCTGATGAAGTTCCCATTCAATGCCACATTTCTTGAAAAATGCAAAGAAACATCCCCAGCCTTCCTGGGATGAGGACAAATCCTCCCTATCTCCCTCCATAATCCTGGCCATGTGTATATTTTTCTTCAGGAGAATTATTTCCTCCATCTGCTTCCTCCTTTTCCTGCTTTCCACATTTATCCACGGTGTTTCCCCCAAACACCAAACACATTTTGCAGAATTGATCAGCAACTCAAATAAGCAACAACCTGCAGAAGTCAAAGCCCTAAAGATTTCCCAGACAGAGAGAGACACAGCCCAGATGGGTGTGGGGGTGTGGATGAACACAAACCCTACTGATAAATAACAATACTTGGTTATTAATTCCCTTCTGGAACACGATTAAAGATATTTATGGCATCACTTTCCTTTCTGTTTTAGGGACTGAACAGAAATTTGCCCCTGAAATGGGCACAGCATTAAAACCCTGACAGGGCTCTGGCTGTGTAACGTGTTTATAGCTCTCTGCATTTTAGAAAAAAAATTAATTAAAAGCTTGGTAAAAGGTCAGAAGTTGTACAGGGTTACATTTTTCTAGCATGAGAAAGCAGTTTTTTTCCAAAGCCTGGAGACAAATGTACTTTTTCTTTGTCAGATGGAAAAAGGTCTTGGAGGGTGATAAATAGCAGAGCTGTCCAATTTTGTAATCCAGTCAGAAAAAATAGACATTTTTGTGCTGAGGTACAAATCAAACCAGCTTTTTCTTTCTTTGCTTAATCACCAATTAAAAATACAATATATTATGTGAAGTTTCAGGTAATCTAAATTGAATTTCATTCACATTAAAGAATGCAACCTCTCATTTGACAAAAATGGAGCAACTATTCTTTTGGAGAGCCCACAGAATCAGTAATTTAACTGAACTGGAAAGTGTGTGGCTTCTCAGAAAAGAATTACACTGCCGATTGTGTTAAGCAAATAATAATTAACACAAGTACATACAGCTCTAATTAGCAAGGAACTTAATTAAACAAACACACCAGCACAGCAAAATGCATAACAAAGTAATTGTACAGCGCCTTGCCAACGTGGTTTTTTATTTTTACACGGTGATTATAAAACAATTTTGGGTAGAGAAAAGCAGAAATCAGGCTCTGAAACACACAGAGACCCCTGGAAATGCTGTGGAATTCTCTGCCCTACCTGCAATTCTCTGCATTGTCCCATCCCTGATTATTGTCTATGACATGGAAGAGCTGTGCACAAAAACTTTGAACAGTGCTGGGTTTCAGGATTATGAAGGGAAATTCCTGAATCCCTAAATTAAAACAATATAAAAATTCATTTTGTCATCTCTAAGCTTTTCTCTTCTTCTGGCAGCCTGGAAAATGCACCCTGATGTCGAGGCATGGAGTTAGGGAAGAGCTGAAGTTGGAGGATGGTCCAAGACCGTGTCCAGGTGGGTTTTGGGCACCTTCAAGGGTGAAAATTCCACAAAATTTCCCTGGGCCACCTGCTGCAGTGTTTGACAGCCTCAGGAAAAAGACAGTTCCTGATATTCCCAAAATCCTAGGATGGGTCTGGCTGGAAAGGACCACAGTGGGATCATCTGGTCCCAGCTTCTTGCTCCAGCAGGGCTCAGAATTGCACCCAGAGAACTCTGGAATATCCCCAGGGGAGGAGATTCCACCCCCTCCGTGGACAATCAATTCCACTGCTCAGTCACTGCACAGGAAAGAAGTTTCTCCTCATGTCCAGGTGGAATTCCTTCATGCTGAAGTGCAATGTCCTGACTTCAATCACGGATTTCAGGCCTGCAGATATCAAGTATCAAACATGGAAAATTTGGATTTCCCTGGCATTTTCCCTCTGACAGTCAAAAAGCCTGGAAAGTTTGCATGAAGGATTCTCCCATCCTTCTTCCACCACAGCAGAGGAAAATTACCAAGGTCATGTCAGTGCTGGGACAAAAAGTGTCTCCAACCACCCCAAAAAAGTTCTCTCACCAAGTTCCCTCGCAAACACCACCGTGATCCACTGGAAGTGGTTTATTCCAGAAAAAAACCTCAACTTTTTCTGAAAGACAGCTCTAATTTCACCAGATGTTTTTTCCACATATCCCTGGAGTTAAGCAGAGGTTTGTCCATGCCTCAGAGTCCTCCACACCAAGGTTGGAAGTTCCTACACCTGCCCCTACTCCCAACTCACTCTCACTTCCCCCAGGGATTTTATCCATCCCTGTGTTTGTGAGGAGAGAGATGAAAGTTCAAAATTTACCTGCAAATTCCCCAAAAAACCTTCCTGTGGAATGAACTCCAAGGAATTCAGAATCACTGGTGGGTCACCAAGAACCTGAAGGAAGATCCTCCCACCCCGAATATTCACCAGCATCTGGATGGACACACTGGCACCAACACAGATCCTCCAGAGAGGAGAAAACCCCTTTTTGTTTGTTCTCAATCCCATTTTCCCCACACCAGTTTCATTCTCAAACTTTTCAGCTTGTAATTTCCTCCTCAATCATTTATGCACCACAGAAATGAGGATTTTTGTCTCGTTTTTGTCCCTGTTTAAATATTTCCAGCTAGTAAAGACATTTTTAATCAGTGAATAAAAAGGAAAAAGAATAGGGAGAAGCTCTTTACAGCTGAGGAGTCGTGGGCATCTTTGAAACAAAAAATGCAATTGCATCTTTAATATCTTTTATGAGTCTGTCTGAAGCAGCAGCAGTGTTGATACAGCCTAATTAAATCAATTCATCTGTGGAACTTTGCAATGCTTGGACTTTTTCCAGGAGGGCTCCTTGGAGCATCTTTTTTTCCATTCTTTATCTCTTCCTAAAATTTCTGAGGTAAACAACAACAACAAAAATGATAATTTCTTTTCTGACACTCTACAATCACTGAAGGTTGAAGCCCCAAAGGATTTTTTTCCTTGCTGTTAAACTCTGTGTTTATCAATCCTGTTCTCAGCCTGAAGCTCCTCACCACCACTCTGCTCTTTATTAGTTCCTAATTCATTATTTGTATTACCGTGGGGCCTGCAGGCTTTGAGGAGCACTGATTTGGCCACGGTTTCCCTTTCCTTTTATTTTTTTATTTCATTTTTGGGTGATAAACTGG
Source organism: Certhia americana (assembly GCA_018697195.1). Lineage (NCBI taxonomy): Eukaryota > Metazoa > Chordata > Aves > Passeriformes > Certhiidae > Certhia > Certhia americana. Next base: position 352,631 of record CM031879.1, read on the forward strand.
AAGATCAGGCTTCCTGATGGCTTAAAATTCATGGAATAAGGACCACAGGAACTCAGGGTGTGATTTGGAATTGCAGGCACTGAGTTTGCTCAGGGTTCTGGGGGTCTTTTCCCACCATGGGATATTTTTGTTCCCCTCTGTCACAACAGAAACACTTCCTTGTCAAAGATCTTTAGATCTGAAGCAGGAAAATTGCTTTTTTATTTCATTTTAAACTTGGGGTTTTGTGTGTTTTGATGGCTACACGTGAGACGTCAGCATCTATGTTTGTGATGAAGAGGTTGGAAAATTTATGAAGAATGTAATAAAATTAAAAAGCTGCTGAAATTAAAGGCTGCTGAAATTAAAGGATGCTGTCCAAGACTAAAAGAGCCCCAACACCCCAGAGAACTGAAGCAAGAGATGGACACACACCTCCCAAAGCCAAAGATTCTGGAAGTTGTGTTGCATCCACAGAATCCCCCAGAAAAACCTGGGTCTTAACACAAATTATCTCTGGAAAACCACCCTGGTCCCAAAGAACTTGGTCATTAAATCCAGAAATAAGGATTATAGAGGGATTTCCTAATTCATGGAATCCCTGAACAGGTTGGAAAGGAACCTTAAAGGTCACCTGACCCAACCTTTTGCCACGGGCAGGGACATCTTCAGCAAGATCAGGTTGCTCAGAGCCCCATGGTTTAGGTTTTTTGAAGGAAAACCTAAAGGAGCTTGGTCTGAGGGAAGAAAGGAAATCTTACAAATAAACCTCCCAAAGAAATGAGAGATTAAACAACAGAGAATTCATCTGAGGCATAATAAATATTCCCAATAAAAGTAATAAGTTGGACAATACAGACACAGGTGCAGCTGTTTAATCAGTGCTGGTTTATAGGGAATCTTCTCCAATTAAATCCAAACAGCAGCAGAAATTGGATATAAAACTCTTTTTTTATGATATTTTAATGTGATATTGGACAGTCCAAGTGGGTTATTTAGCGTTATCACTGCACCAAGATTCAGTCTCTATCCCATCTGATGGAAACAGAACCTTTGGAAGATCTTTTCTTTCCCCCACTTTAATCCTATCCTGCGCCAAATCCTAAACTTCAGATTATTCTACAGAACAAGTTTTTTTCAGCAACACAAACTGAACCAATATCCAAAACCAACCCACCCGCCTTGGGCACAGGCTCAGGTGGACCCTAATTTCAATTTTATTGACTTTGGTGAAAAACTGCGATGCACACCCAGAATCTGGGGGGGAAATTGTGCATTTTGGGCAAAACCCCGAATGTTTTTTAGGTTTTGTGTGCAGAGAGGGGATTCCCTCTCCAGTCCTCAGCCTGGAGTTTTCCTCTCCTGTTTCTGGCTGGAGTCTGGAGCTTGCCCAGATCCAGTCTTTCCTTTTCCTAACAGAAGCCACTCAATATTTTTATTTCACTCTGCTCTTGCAGGAGTTTCTGCTCTTTCCAAGAGCTCTTCTCACCCCTTTTGTGAAGCTGAACAACCAGAATCAGCCACAATTACCACGGAAAACTTCCAAAGGAGTCCAGTGTTAACAACATCAACCCTTCTCATTAATACTTCATCAATTTCCTAATGAAACTCTTCCCTAGATCCCATTTGCCTTTTCCACAGCTCTCACACCTCTTTCCTGCCCCGTGGTTTCCACCTCACCTCACCACCCCCTCTTCCTCTCACTTTTCCTTCTGTCAAAGCCTCTGCAAGAAACTCTGAGCTGCTTAAAAAGAGCAATAAAATGTTATTACGCTCAATAACTTCCAGCAGAATCAAATCTTCTCTCGGAAACAATCTAATTCTGAAACCAGGATCCACCACCTTCCCTGCAAAGCACAAAATATTGGGAGAAAAACCAACCTCAGCCAGGCTAAACCGGGATTTTAACGCTTGCTTATCCTGGGAGAAATCTCTGACAGGGAATTTAAAACAGGAAAATGCACAAAGGATTTCTGGGATGGCGTTCAGCCTTTTGTTTTACCTACTGTGAGCAAACAGATGATCAGAGAATGGGATCAAAGGGTTTTTCTCTGGATCAAGAATGCTTTCTGGAGTGATGGAATAGAGGTGATCAGAGGAAATCCAGCTGCAGCGGTGAGGAAGGGTTTGTATAATAGATTATAAAACCTTAATGCATTATAAACACACAGAAAAGCAGTTTAGTTTGGCTTGCAGAAGTTTAGGGCAGCGTGGAGAGACATTAGCAAGTCAAAGCAGCAGTGGCTTTACTGAGGGATCAAACAGAAAAAAACCTTAATTTTGGAGTATTTTGCTATTAATAGTCTGGCTAAACAAGTTCTAGCCAGGTTTTCCCAAGGAAAATGGGAATTGGTGGGAAATTTTGTTCAGCAGCACAGTGACATCTGCAAATGTGTGCTAATGCAAAATGATGTTGGGTTCCTGTGGTAGAAAAGTAGGTAAATTATAAAAGAAAGGCCTCATAAAATTAGATTTTGCTCTACTAAATGAATACTGGCTTGTCATTTCTATGTGCAGCTTTCAAGTTCTCGTGTGAAAACAGTCTTGGGAATGAGAGTTGGTTAACACAGCAAACTATTTATGGGTGAAAAACAACTGCACCTGCAGTAAACAAGAAATCAGTCTCAGGGGAATCAGGGAACAAAATCTGTAAATGAACCCAGAATAGAGAGATTTGATGGACAAGCAAAATACCTTTTAATAACCAATGAGTGAAGTGAATGCCTGTGGTGAAAGGAATGGATAAAAGGGAGAATGAAGCTGAAATTAAAGCTTTTTCTGCCTTGGAAACTTTTAGTAGTTATTGTGCCTCTACAGCAGCACTGTCCCAGCACCTCCAGCTCCCTCCTGGCCCTGTCCCACCTGGGTGAGAACTTGGAGCACTGGAACCTGTCCCTGTCAGGACGGTTGTGACACAATAACGACCAAAAGTTTGGATGATTTTAAAAAACTGGATGATTTGAAGGTCCCTTCCCACCCAAACCATTCCATAATTCCTTTGCCTCCTCGGCAGACTTCACTGGTAAATGTGACAAAAGTGTGCAGAGTGGAAAAGTTCACCTGGTCAAACCATTCCCAAATCCCACTTTTTTTTGTTATTACCATATGAAACTCCAGGAAAAACCTTCGCCAAAAACGTTCTAATGCGAAGTTACAGGGCTGAGCTGGGGAGGTGAATGTGATGAGGGAACAACACTTGCACAAACTCCTTTCCACATCAAAGGGGAATCGCTGGAGACGAGCTTGAAAAGGCTTCATCCCCGTCCTCACTAATGCAAAGAGCACAACAAAGCTGCAGCTCCAGCCTGGCCACTGAATTGGCAGGGAAACAGCAGAAATTGAGGTGGCTTTGAAACCTGATTTGCATCAAATAGCCACTCCGAAGGGAGGCGAAGGCTGGGAAGCACTAATGAAGATAAAGCAGCTACATGAGAAGGATGCTTTTGAAGTGAATCCCCCCCTGTTCCCCCCTTCCCTGGCAGGTTCTGCTCACAGACCTGGCTGGGGGAGCACAGCAAAGGCTCCTCTGGGCACAAAACCCAGCTGGAAGATTTGCACCAGGCACACTCTGCTGGCTCAGGAGAACATTGGTGATCAAATCCCACCCCTGCAGGTGTTCAGCCATCCCTGGAAGTGCTCAAAGCCAAGCTGGACAGGGTTTGGAGCAATCTGGGATAGTGGAAGGTGTCCCTGCCCATGGCAGAGGTGTCCCTGCCCATGGCAGAGGTTGGAATTGGATCATCTTTAAGATCCTTCCAACCCAAAGCATTTCAGGAATCACTGCTTGGTCCTTTAGACACCCATAAAGTCAAACTTCATGGTAGGAAAGTTTAAAATGGGCTTAAACAGCCCCAAACCAAACGTGGCAGCAGCAAGGGCCTCACCACCAAAGGCTTTAATGTCCTGATTTATCCAAATCAAGATTGATTCCTTCTGGGAACTGAGCCTCCCACAGAAAAGCAAAAGGAACCATGGATTTCTGTCATCATTTCAATGACAGCTCAGATTCTCATTTTATTTTCATGTGCTCAGAGAAACTTTGATTTTTTTTTTTTTCCCAGTTTTAAACCCAACAAATGAGAATTGGGCCTGGCATCAACACTGGGCAACAAGAGGCTTTTAGGGAGAACAACTTCAAGCTTGTGCCTGTTGGTCAACAGCAAATATGATCCTAAAGGGAACTGGGAGGAATTTTTAGGATCTTGAGATCAGTGGCCACAATACTACAAAAATACTGACCCAGGATTTCTTTGTGTGGCCATCAATAGCCAAATATTTGGCAACTTTTGTCTCAAAATAAACACGTGACTGAATTTTCAGGATGAGAAGAAGAAGGGTCCATCTTTTTCCCTCATAAAAAAGCAGCTAGGGACACCGAGCTTTGGCTGATTATTAAGGTTTTCAGGCCAAGGGGAGAAAATTGAGGGCTGCAATGATGTGAAAATCTTACAAACCACACCTTTGAAGGGTTCAGTCTGTTAATGGTCTGTGCCTTGGTGAGAGCAGGGGAAGGAGGGGGCAGCTCCTTGGGTAGAATCATTAAAATTCCACGATTCCACCTCCTTCCCTACGCAGCCACGACTGGCACCAAGCAGGGACACCTGGGTCACCACCATATGGCAGCACAGCAGGAGCACAGCACCAGGACGTGGCAAATTGAGATTTTAAAAAGCTGCCTTGGAATCTTGAGAAATGACAAAAAAGCTTCTGCACATTTGGGGAAAAAAAAAAAAAAAAAAAAAAAAGGAAAAAAAAATATAAATTTTAGATTTCTTCAGTGAGAGCCAAACTCTGACAGCTCTTTGGGGGCTTTTGCAGGTCCTGGTGCTTTTACAGCTGTGTCTACCAGGAGTCCTCAGTAACACTTCCAAATTAATTCCAACACTTCCCACATGAAAAGCAGAACTTTTGGAAACAGGGGTAAAAAGGAAGTGTGATAGATTCAACTATTAAAAAAAAAAAAAAAAAAAAACAAAAAAAAAACCACCCATCCAAGATATCATCCTGCTCCTTTCTCCTTCTTTCATGGCTGTGAGGAGATCTCTGGTGAGCAGAACGTGTTGCTCAGGGCCAGGATTGTGTGTGGGTCCATATTTTGGTTCCTTTGGATGCAGGAATGACAGAGGGGACATTTCCATGGCTTGGAAGGATGGAGAGAAAGACTGGAAAGGGCTCTGAGTCCCTTTTGAACAAGCTCAGATGAGTCCTTCCAGCTCAGGTCTGCTCCTCCCCAGCACAGCTAGTTTGGGGAAGGACATTCAAGGACATGAGAGTTTTTATTGTGCCCTGGGGTAAAAAGTCAATTTATGGAGAAAGGAAGAGAGTGCAGGATAATGGAATGGATTTTTTCCTGTTACAGAGCAGTGTTTAAGGCAGAAAGTTTTGCCCAGCCTCACCAGGGAAGGACCATTAAAGTGCCCTCACACCCCAAAACTGAGAGGCAGCTGGGGCTCCTCAACCCTGGGAGTGGCCAAAGCCAGCTTGGAGCAACCTGGGACACCTGGAAGGGGTGCCATGACCTGGAAGGTGTCCATGGTTTGGGTTAGAAGAGACTGTAAAGATCATCTCATTCCAACCCAAACCACCCTGTGACTTTTCCCCCCTTTCATTATGAGTTTACCATCACCTCTCCCAGCCACCCAGACTGCTCCTCTGGATGTTTGGTGCTTCCCTCCCCAAGCGAGGCAGGATCTGGGTGGGCAGGGTGGCACCTGAGGTTCTGACCCCAGCTCTGCACCTTCTCAGAGAGGCTCTGTTGGCACAGCAATGAAGATCTCATCCCTCATCCCTCATCCACCCTGTGGACTCCCTGGCTGAGCAAAGGGAGGGTTCAGAAAATGCCACGGAACATTTTCATGGATGGCTCAGCACTGAATCCCGTGAGTTTATGGTTTTTGAGATTTTTTTTCCCTCCCATCCCCAAAAACCCTGCTGTGGACAGCAGCTCCCCCTTCCCTTCTGCATCTCAGACTCTCCAGGAAATACGTGGCCCCAGAAATCCATGGATGCCACAAAGCCAAGGAGAAATGAGAAACACATCCCTCACTTTTTCTTCTCCTCTGTTCACCTCCCCAGAGATCTTCCCAGATATCCAACCCTGGGTTGCTGCCAGGGCAGCTGATGTCCTGGGCCAGGAAAATGAGGCCAAACAGGTAAAGAGGGAATGGCACAGCTGCTCTGTGGCACCATGGAAAAATAAAAATCAACCCCATTCTTCCCCCCTCTCCTTGAGAACCCCTTCATGTGCTGAAACAAAAAGCCGTGATTTGAATTCCCACTTAGATTTGTGGAATTCTGACACATCCTCAGTCAAGCAAGATCCCCTCCTTCAATCAGCCCCCATTTTCTGGAGATGCTGGAGAAGGGGGAAGCTGAAGTAATTATTGAAAAATCATAAAAAACAGCTTTGCCCTAATTACCAGGACTCCTTTGTCATTTTTTTAATTGATTACACAAGTATTGACTGAACTCCCTGAGTCTTGTGCTGCCGTGATAAGAACAGCAGCCAGCAAAAACCAAAATGCAATTAAGTGACCCAATATCCTGCTGAACATTTGTGACTGGGAACAAATAAAAACAAGGAAGGAAAGAAGGAAAAGGAAAGCCTGGAAGAAAACCTGCACTAGTGTTGTCCATAGTCAGCATCAGCTGGAACTCTGTGATGGGAGCAATGTCCTTGTCCAGAAAATGTGTTTTATCTCCTCCATTCCCAATGTAGTTGCATTTAATTCCTTATTTCTGAAACATGTTTGGGTGCAAAGGGACCTGAAAGTTCATCCCATTCCACCCCATCCATGGCAGGGACACCTCCCACCATCCCAGGGTGTTCCCAGCCCCAATGTCCAACCTGGCCTGGGACATTGCAGGGATGCAGGGGCAGCCCCAGCTGCTCTGGCAATTCCATTCCAGCCAGGAATTCCTTGCCCACATCCCATCCATTGCTGCCCTCTGGCACTGGCAAGCCATTCCCTGTCTCCTGTCCCTGTGTCCTTGTCCCCAGTCCCTCTCCAGCTCTCCTGGAGCCCCTTCAGCCCCTGCAATGTGCTGGAAGCTCTCCCTGGAGCCTTCCCTTCTCCAGGAGAACATTCCCAGCTCTCCCAGCCTGGCTCCAGAGCAGAGGGGCTCCAGCCCTGGAGCAGCTCTGGAGTCTCCTGTGCATTCACTGAAGCAATTCTGGCCAAAGGAATTTTTTGTGGATTTGTTTTGGGTTTGTTTTTTTCCTCCTCCTGTCTCTAATTGATTTTTTGACCATCTCAACTCCCACCACTAAAGGAAACGAAACCTCTCTCATTTCCAGCTGTTCAATGTCCATCTCACTGAGCTCTGCCCTTATCACCAAAAACTTTTATAAAAAGCTGCTTTGATTGGAACAATTTAATGTGTAATTTTTATCACCCTTCCTCAGCGGCAAAAAAAATAAAAACCAAACTTCATTCCACAACATCACCTGTAAGTGTAACAGAAGAAAGGAATTGTATCCCAATCCTCAAGATCCATCTGCTTTCAAACAGACAAGAACAACTTCCAGGAGGCTCCCGTTGATAAGCCTGGTTTGATGTGGATAGGGATTGCAGGAATTGATTTCCTAGGTTGTTTCAGATATGATAAGAAGCATAAATAGTGCAGAAGAACTCCTGAGTTTGCAGATAGCACTCTCTTCATCACTGCTTTCTTCCAGCTAATCGTGATTTTTTTTTTTAAAGAAAAATCCACATATGAATTTTTAGTGTTGAAAAAAAAAATGTTATTTTTCAAACAAGAGCTCCAGTGTTCAGGGACAGAGCAGGTATGGTGCAGGTCAAATAAACTACTGCACTTTTCAAGATGAACAACCATTCATGAGATAAAGAAAATGAAAAATATAATATTAAAATATGTTTACTGCATTATTCTCCACTGTTTGACCAGAGGGAGAAATCAGCAGGTGTAAGAGATGGTTCAATAATGTCTGTACAGGTAATTACCAGGTGCAATCATCTCTCCAGGATCATTCAGAGATATTAAACACAGGGGATGGGATGGGAATGGAATGGAATGGAATGGAATGGAATGGAATGGAATGGAATGGAATGGAATGGAATGGAATGGAATGGAATGGAATGGAATGGAGCTGTCAGCACTTTGAACTTCTCACTGAATTCAGCAAAGTTTTACAATAAACCACACTTTGAAGATGAAGAAAATCCTCCCAAGAAGAGTTTTCCCCTTTGTTTCACAAAATATCGACCTGCTCTTTCTGGTTATGAAACCCTAGTAAAATTTAATTTAACTCTGCTTTGTTTCTTGTTTCTTTAGTGAGGCTGGATGAGGAAAGGGGAGGGTAAATTTAAGATTTTTTGCCTGCAAAAACCCCCAGCATTTACACCCCAGCTTCATACAAACAATTTCACCCTCTGCAATGAGTTGTAAAATGAAATTCTACGGTTGCTCCACAATTCCCTGCAAAACTTTGTGAATGGTGTCAGCTGAGAGAACACAACAGCAGGGTGACAAAACCATGGCCACAACTACAGGAGAGAGCACCTTGATGGTGGAACTCAGCACTGCTCCCACAATGGCCTTGTTCAGAGCCTGTTTTAGTTAAAAAAAGTGAATTTTCATGGAATGAATCCCAGGCTGATTGGGTTGGAAGGGACCTGAAAGATCATTTCATTCCAAACCCCTGCCAGGAGCAGGGACACATTCCACTGGACCAGGCTGCTCCAAGAATTGTGCTGGCATTTCTAATTGCAGGACAGAATCATTAATATCCAACTATTCCCAAATGTCAGAGAGGAGGGTTTAGGAATGATTTCCCATAACAGGGAGAGGTCCAAGCCACGTCCCACCCCAAGGGATGAGCAGCCCCAGTGGTGGCCTTGGGAGAAGACACGAGGCAGATGTTTGGCTGCAGCACATCTGGTGGAACTCCTCCAAACTGCTTTTCCCATCAAAAATCCAGCTGTGGGATGTGGAGCAACAACTGTGGAGTAACAACTCCACAATCCAGCACGTGGTCCTGTTGTCCCTCACCCTGCTGGCCTCAGCCCATGGATCTAGCCTGTCAGGGGATCCCTCTGCTTCCACATCCAGATCCACATCCCACCCAAGCTGGAGCGATCCCAGACCTGACTGAAGGTACCCTCGACCCACTTTGTCCAGATCTGTGATAAATATCAGAGTCCAGAACACTCCTCTGACTGTCCTGAGTGATTCCAGACCCGGACAGGGGGCTGGGAAACCTTGGCAAGGAGTCAAGGACTTCTGTGCCTTTGATTTTAGCCCCTGGGAGAAATTACCACCTCTGTGTGAAGAATTACAAACCACGAGAGTTTAAATAGGGTGATAGTTAGGTATTCACAGGGTGAAAAGTAGATTTATGTAGTTTCTAGACTGATAAGCAGAAAACACAAAATGGAGTCTCCACGTGGCTTTGGGGTTTCTTCCTTCTTCTTCTCCTTCACCATTTTCCTCTTTGGTGTGGGCATTTTGGTTGGCTCAGAGTAGAGCCTGACCTTCTAACACTTGAGACAGGTATTGGGGATCTTTTGTAAACATAGCACACGTAATTTTTAGTATAAAGATGTTTGTCACCTTCAGGGCTGGGTCATTCCCCGTGAGCTGACCTGCAGAACAGATCTCTGTGGGTCAGAGAAGAAATTGTACTGATAAGAGAAAAATAAACAGCCTTGGAAAAGCAGAGGAGACAGCTCTCAGTCTTTCCTTCGATCTCAGTGCTGGACAGAAAGACTTTTACACTCTTGGGAAGAACAACACCACATAAAAACCCCAGAAATCAAGACCCTAAATACCACTGGTGTAAATCCACTAAATCCACTGCCCACCAGCCCCTGGGCCCAGCCATCCACAGCTGCTTTTGCATCCACAAATCCCAGGATCACTGAGGTTGGCGAAGCCCTCCCAGTCCATGGAGTCCCAGCTGTGCCCAGAGCTTGTCCCCAGCCCAGAGCTCTGAGTGCCACATCCTTGGACACCTCCAAATATGAGGACTCCAAACCTCCCCGGGCAGCCCCTTCCAGCGCCTGACCACCCTTTCCATGAGGAAATTCCTGCTGATGTCCAGCCTGAGCCTCCCCTGGCCCAGCTTGAGGCTGTTTGCTCTCATCCTGTTGCTCCTTCCCCGGGAGAAGAGGCTGATCCCAGCCTGGATCCAGCCTCCTGTCAGGAGGAGTGTGTCCCTCCAGACCATGGATTATTTATCACTAGATAAGTATCTATCCCTGGAATGGTTCTTCACTTGCACAGCAGCAAATTCTTCCCCTCCCATCTGGAATTTATTTTCCTCAGCTACACCTGCAGCGCTCCTGACTATTAAATACCAGCTCCATAACAAAGTGCAGCTTCTGTCCCTCCTTCCTTTTCCAAAACCTACAAGGTGAACAGCACAACGAGAGCATTTCAGGTCTTCTCACCTGCCCTGGCTCTTGACAATTAATTGGGAAGAAATCTTTAAACCAGAGGAAAAGAGAAAAAGAATGAATCTCCTGTGCTCCATCCTTTTGCACATGAGCTCCTGTAGGAACAAACCCAGGGCAAATGATTTTCCTGCAAAAAGGAAGGAATTGCTTCTCCTGGCACTTGGGTCTGTCAGCTGTTATCTAAACATTTCCTGAAGCTTTCCCCTCTCTGCTGTGCCCCCCTTCTGCAATCTCAAACAATCCATTTTTAATGGAATGTTTAAAGGTTTGATGACAAAGTGATAGGTATTGACTTTTGCTATGGCTCATTCCCGCTCAGCGTCGCTCCACTGATGAACAAGACATGTGGGATTTCACAGGACTTCAGCAAGGGCTCTTTGGGGACCTCCTAAAACCACAGAAATAAGGAACAGGAGAAGATCTCCATGAGCAGTGTGAGGTGCCAGTGAGGGTGGCTGAAAGAGGAGCCTCCACTTCCAGTTCTGTTATTTCCAGCTCTTGATTCCCAGCTCCAGTCCCACTGTGTGCTGCCATTTCCCTTTTGCAGTCCTACACCAAGAGGAGCAGCAGATTGACCACGTCCAGGGGGGTTGGACAGAAAAAAACTGCTGATCAGTAAATGGAAAGAGAAAAACTTCTTGCCTAAAAATAATGGAATCCTGGAATGGTTTGGGTTGGGACCTGAAAGCTCATCCCATTCCACCCCATCCAAGGCAGGGACACCTCCCACCATCCCAGGCTGCTCCAATCCTTCCTTGGACATTGCAGGGATGCAGGGGCAGCCCCAGCTGCTCTGGCAATTCCATTCCAGTCAGGAATTCCTTGCCCACATCCCATCCATTGCTGCCCTCTGGCACTGGGAAGCCATTCCCTGTGTCCTGTCCCTGTGTCCTTGTCCCCAGTCCCTCTCCAGCTCTCCTGGAGCCCCTTCAGCCCCTGGAATGTGCTGGAAGCTCTCCCTGCAGCCTTCCCTTCTCCAGGACAACATTCCCAGCTCTCCAAGCCTGACATTGCATCCAGCTCCTCTCCAAGAAATTGATGGACCCAGGGCCTTCCCTTGGAATCTCAGCAAACCAGGAAGGCTCTCTCTTCCTTTTCCTCTCTTTTCTCTCCCCATTTCCCATCCAAATCCCTCAGGATGGATTCCCAGTGTCCCCAATCCCAGAATCCTGGAATGCTTTGGGTGGGAAGGGACCTGTGAGCTCATTCCAGGGACACCTCCCACCATCCCAGGCTGCTCCAATCCTTCCTTGGACATTGCAGGGATGCAGGGGCAGCCCCAGCTGCTCTGGCAATTCCATTCCAGACAGGAATTCCTTGCCCACATCCCATCCATTGCTGCCCTCTGGCACTGGGAAGCCATTTCCTGTGTCCTGTCCCTGTGTCCTTGTCCCCAGTCCCTCTGCAGCTCTCCTGGAGCCCCTTCAGACCCTGGAATGTGCTGGAAGCTCTCCCTGCAGCCTTCTCCTCTCCAGGTGAACATTCCCAGCTCTCCCAGCCTGACTCCAGAGGGGCTCCAGCCCTGGAGCAGATCCATGGATTCCTCTGGATTTGCTCCAGCAGCTCCAGGTCCTGCTGCTGTTGTCCCAAGGGCTGGAGCAGCTCTGCAGGTGGGGTCTCAGGAGAATTGAGGGGGAGAACGGCGACACACATATTCATAAATCCCTTCATTATTAATTACTATTAACATCATCATTAAATAACATTTGCTTTAAAGCTGCTGCTGGAGAGGAAAGTAACCTTCAACTCTGAGAAATATTAAAAATAGAGCAATCTGCAAGGAAATGGTGATTGACAGAGGGAGAGGTAAAGAGCAATGCTTAAATAATATATGGAAACCTGTAATTCAGCCTGACACAAATTCATTTTTCTCGCTCTGCCACTCCGAAGTATCCAATCAATGAGACAAATCTCCATGGCAAAGCCATTATTTAAACAAAGCTGGCTTGGCTTAAAAACACAATAATTTGGGCCAATTGAGGCCTGTGATATTATGCACCATTTTGCATTGTGATGCACTGAGAGATCCCACATTGATCTGGGATTGAAAAGCCAACAATATTTTGATAGTCCATAGATTTCCCCCTTTCTCTTTGCCTGCCAACCCCCAGATGCTGAATAGTCACCACCTCTGCTTTCCACTCTGGGTTTGTTATCCCTGAGAGCCAAACTGGAGAGACTGCTTAAAAGAAGCAGCAGCAATAAGAAGAGATAACGACTTAAATGCAGCTTTAACAATGCTGATTTCTTCCCTGCTGAAATAAGCGTCTGGGGTTGGTTTTTTTCCTCCCAAATATGTTCAATTGCTGCCTCCAAATGCATCAGCAAAGCTGAGAAATGGGAGGAAAAGTATTCCTTGAGTCGGTGTAGTTGGTGGATGGGATCAGATTTTAAGGACCTGACAGGAATTTGGTTCAGTTTGATTCCCTAGAACTCCAAGGAGTTAAAGAGCCAAAGTTGCTCCAGCTGTTTGTTGGCTCAAGGCCAGGGGAGTGCAGAGCTCTGCAGGACTGAAGAGCCCACAAGGATTGAACAGGAATTGGAAGAGGCTGCCCAGGGAAAGGCTGGAATCACCATCCCTGGGAGTGCTCAGAAAAGCTCTGGATGTGGCACCTGAGGCCGTGGTGTAGTGATGAACGTGATCCTTAACGATTCTTTGATCAATCCCTTCATCTTCCTGGGTGTTCATTCCCCTTCCATAAAATGGGAGTAATTATCCTTCTATCCTCTCATCCTTTGTTTGCCCACTTTAGCCACATTTCATCCTCTTTTCATCTGCTTGAGCCCTGCTGGGTCCCTACTGAGGCTGAAGGGCTGATTCATCACTAAAATGCTCATAACAAACAGTGATATTGCACCCAGATAATCTAAAATGGTTTTTCACCTCTGGCTTTTGTTGTTTTGCTAATCAGAAAACATGGAATTATCTCAATTTAGCAGCTGTCATGGTGCCACCCACCACTGGTTAAACTGGCTCTGATACCACGGTGACTGTGCAATGAGCAGACAGCATGCCAAGAGAGCTCTAAAAAGGTGATCTGATGCAAAAACTCTGACTTAAATGAGAATATTCCCTCTTTTTATTGCCTCACAATGGGATTTCAGCACAGCAGTTACAAGGGAGAGGAAGATGAATTGTCTCTACAGACTCTAAATGTTGCCAAGAGCTCCTTGTGGCAAGGTGAAACCCATTCCTGGTGTCCTGCTTTGTTTTCAGAGATTCCAATCCAAAGTCCTGGGGGTTTATTGCTCTGTGACTCAGCAATTGCTAAAGCACTGCAAAAGAACTGCAGCCAAAATGTGACAGCTCTGAGGCAACTCTAATCCAGGAGGGATTTGGGAGTTTGCACTGGAAAGCACTGAAAGACAAATTCCAAAGTGAAAAGTTTTTTGAGGATGTTTGTGTTCACAAACTCTGCCTGTTTTGAAGTGTCAGTGCTGGCTCACGTTAAATAATCCCAGGAAACAGCCCAAATTTGGCTTTTTCCTGCTGTGATCCAAGCAGGAGCAGGAATCCCTGGGCTGGTTTTGTGTGGAGCACCAGAACAGACACTCAAAAGTGCAGGGAGAAAATACAGAAGAGGAATGCAGGAGGAGTCTGGTCCTTGCTGTTTATGCCAATCCTTTAGGGGTTTGGTAGTGCTCAAAATTGGGATTAAAACACTTTAGTGAGGTCAGGGCACTGTTCTTTTAGGAAAGTGTCTCCCCAAGACTTACAGGAATAATAATAATAATGATAATTAATAAATAAAAATCACTCTGATCCCTTCGCATCCCCCTGAGTGCTGCTGCTCCCATCAAGCTTCCACCAGGCCCAGCCTGCCTGGTCACGAGCAGAATTAGGGAATATTGAAAAGATCTGAGCAGAATTAGGGAGTATTGAAGAGATCTGAGCAGAATTAGGGAATGTTGAAAAGATCTCAGCAGAATTAGGAATGTTAAAAAGATCTGAGTAGAATTAGGAATATTGAAAAGATCTCAGCAGAATTAGGGAGTATTGAAAAGATCTAAGCAGAATTAGGGAATATTGAAAGATCTGAACAGAATTAGGGAATACTCAAAAGATCTGAGCAGAATTAGGGACTACTGGAAAGATCTCAGCAGAATTAGGGAATATTGAAAAGATCTAAAGCAGAATTAGGGAGTATGAAAAAGATCTGAGCAGAATTAGGGAATATTGAAAAGATCTCAAGCAGAATTAAGGAATATTGAAAAGATCTGAGCAGAATTAGGGAATACTGAAAAGATCTGAGCAGAATTAGGGAATTTTAACAAGGTTTGAAAGCCTCAATGCTGCTGGCAGAAGGACTCACATGTGGCCTGTATTTACTGAGCTCTGTGGATAGAAATGGACTTTAAAGCCCACCCAGCTGCAATGGGCAGGGACACCTTCCACCATCCCAGGCTGCTCCAAGCCCTATCCAGGCTGGCCTTGGACACTTCCAGGGATCCAGGACCTTAACAGAGGCTGGATTTTAATGCTATTTCACATTTCTCTTGAGGGAGCTGAGGAGCTTTTTCATGATCAGGAAGAAAGTTAATAGACAAAAAATGTTTTTACTAAACTTGGAACCACCAACCTTGACAAGGAGCCCTTAATGGTGTAATTTGAGAATCACAACAGGTAAAAGTGGAAATTGAAATAAAAACATAAATAAAAATCCTGGCCTTGATGAGATAGTGAAGGTTATAACAAGTGAAACACAGGAAAGTGGATTTTTGGGATGAAGAAGTAGAACTTTGGCTGCCTTAGGAAAGACAGCACATGAACCATCTCCCATCTTTCACAGCAATGGTAATTTATTTAAAAAGCACCCAAATCATTAAAATCCATCCTCTAAACCCAACAAAATGTTCTTCAGTGGAACAATCCCTGTCACCATCTGAGAATTCCAGGGCATCCCCTCAATTCCAGACACTGCTTGGGCAGTTGATTCTCACACATTTTGTCCCTGCCTTGGCTGGTGCTTTTCCCCCCAAAAAAGCAGAATCTGGGAGGCCAAACGGAGCTCCTCACCTAACAAGACAAATGGATTTTATTGACTTAATCAAGGAGAGTAACAACTCCACAGCTCATTTTTTCAGAGCTGCCTGGAACAAACTCTGGGGGACACGGGGAGGAGATGTAAAACACAGCCCATAAATTATGAGTTCATTAAAGAAATGCCAATGGGAACTGCTTCAGAACGGAACATCCACGTTCTGCAAAGCTTCCACAGCCAGTGGGCTAAATATTGACTGCCAGCAAATGAGGCAGGAGATCTCCACATAATAAATCATGGGAGAGGCCCTAATTGTTCTCCTTCAGCTGATGGGATTGTTCTGCTGCTCTGTATTTGATGGGCTAGGAAACCAAGGGCTACCCCATTTTCTGCTGCTGCTGTTCACGTGACAGCCTGGCTTTGTCACAGTCTTTTCCATGGAACTGGTGTGTCTCTGCTTCCCTAAAGTGGCTGTGGAAGGAGCAGTTTAGGCTCAGATTTGCCAAATTTGGGCCCTAGTCTTGATGGATTATTCCTCTGAGACCTTGTCATGGCTTGCAGTGAAAAATGTCACCAAAACTCTGTATTTTATCACCACCTGATGAAACTGGGGGTGGGGTGGGGATGTAATTATCTGTCCATGGCCAACTGTCCCAACCCAGCTGGGGCAGTTTTCTGATCTGCTCCCAACCCAGCCTCCCTCCAGGGAGAGATCTTCTGCTGCTGGGCCAGGGAGTGGCACGGAGAAAATTCCATCAGCCACTGGGAAATGCTCCAGACAGGGGCAGGAGACAAACATTCCTACCTGGAGAAAAATCTGGGGTTGGGAACACCAAACACTCCTGCCTGGATCCAATCTGGGGTTGGGAACCCCAAACATTCCTGCCTGGATCCAATCTGGCATTGGGAA
>CM031879.1:373562-389781 GCA_018697195.1 Certhia americana
AGTCTTACCCCAATACAACAAAAAGAACAGGGTTTTGCTATGCCACAGCTCTGCCTGACAGCCCTGAATTCCAAAGTTATATAATTTGGAGGGAGGGAGGGGGGTGCCCATCTGACCATTCCAAGGGAGGCTCCTGCCTTCCTCAGCAGACTCCTGTCCTTCAAACCACGACAACTTCCCAAGCCCCATAACCTCTGGATGTGCAGGGATAACTCTGGACAGCAGCACTTGTGCAGCTCAGAGAAGATGTGGTGACACAGAGCTGCACCTTGAGTGTCCTGAAAAACACATCAATCCCAGTTTCCAAGAGCAGGATGGAACACAGACACGAGGAGGAAAACTGGGTTAATGTTATGCCC
The DNA here is from genome assembly GCA_018697195.1 of Certhia americana. Taxonomy (NCBI): domain Eukaryota; kingdom Metazoa; phylum Chordata; class Aves; order Passeriformes; family Certhiidae; genus Certhia; species Certhia americana. Next base: position 373,922 of record CM031879.1, read on the forward strand.
TGTAGAAATCTTTAGGAGGGAAATAAATCTCGTGGGAGGGTCCCTGCCTGTGGCAAAGGGGTGGAACTGGATGATCAGGAAGGTCCTTCCAACCCAAACCCTTCAGTGGTGATTCTGTGAAGGTGGAGCAGGTACAGCCAGGAATGGGGATGGCCAGGGAAAGGGAATGGAGGTGAGAATGGGAGATTTCAGCACACTGAGACCAATTCAGCCAGGGAATGTGAAAAACTGAAGCAGAATGTGAGTTTTCACTGAAAAACACAAAAAACGGAGGTAACAGCCTCTTGCAAAAGCTGCAGGTACTCCTGACTCTGCAGATGGGACTGAATGCTTCCTTGGGAGAGAAATAAAACCACCACAAAACACACTGGAACTGCTTGTAAAGAGCAGCTCGGGGAGCAGGTAAGCTCAGGAATTTGTTCAAACCCTGTGGATTTGTTCAAACCTCAAAAGAGCGACGACTTGCAATCCATGGAGCAGCAGGGGGTTGTTCTGGAAGTCTGAGAGGAGCTGACCTTTGGGAGAACACCCCAAGGGAATTAAAGAGGAGTGGACAACCTCCCTAAGAGGAGCCACAAACCAGAATTTATATTTCTATCTCAACTGACACGAAAACAAATTGCTGCTGTCTCTCTGCAATGATTTGCTGGAGATCTGGGATCTCTTTTTTGGGGGGCTCACATGAACTCTGGGGCCAGGTCCCAAATATCTCCCCTCCCAATGTTCCTGTGGGATGCAGGGAGGAGGATCCATCTGCCCCACTGCCTGGTGGGATCACACTTTCCATGAAAAGGCAGAGAGCTGCCTTTCTAAGAATAAAAAAAAAAAGAAAAAAAAGACATTCTAGAATATTAAAATGAAGATTTTTCGCATCAGGCCCACTCCAGTCAGAAAAATCCATCTAAACACAGTCGGGTATCATATCCCAGCCCTTCACCAGGAGGTTTCCTGGGAGCAGAGCTATGGGTGTAGCAATTCAGCATCTCTGTTAATGTATAAAAACAGTTGTAAGAAGCTGGGGGATTTCCACGATTTCAGACTAAAAAGCCATAAACTGGAGCACATTAAGAAAATAACTGCTGTGCTGGTCTTATCTTCTTTTTTTTTTCTTTCTTTCTTTTTTTTTAAACTTTTAATAGAGTGTTTTGTCTCCATCAGCAAAGAACTGCTCACAAATAATTGCTCTAAATGACTCTTTGAAGGCACATCTCTATTTGCAAAGCCCATCAAGTTCCAGACAAGTCCCAAATCTTCCCTTCTTAATTTACTGTAAGGATGAACAAACAGAGGGAACTTAACGCGGTAATTACTGCCAGCACAGCTCAGAGAGAGGTGAGTTACCCGCGTTCAGAGGGAGCTGCTAATCTCCCCCACTTCTGCTTTTAGCCGGGATTTAAGGAATCCAGGCAGGGAATTTACATTGATGGCAGCCAGCAACGCTTCTGAGGGCATCTCTCATCAAACAGCGTCAATCAGAGAGAGCCAAAATCTCGCAGTTCCTTCTCAGCACCGCGTCTTCTGCGAGTTATTAAAGCCAAAAACCATCCGAGCTTCCTGAACGAGCACAAATAAATTACCCAGACCTTAAAACAGCCTGCCCCCATTTATTCTGGATGCCAGCTAAACTCCTACAGGTTGTAAAGTGCTCCTGATCCTGTAATTCTGAATCATCCCGGGACATGAATAAAGATGAGAGCATTTAACAACACAACAGGCTCTACACCGTGTAAACGTGCCACAGATGAGAGTTAGAGCAGAAGTGTTTATTCCTTATAAGAACCAAGAGAAATATTTTAACCACAAGGATATATTCAGTTACCTGCAGCAAGCAAAGGATAAACTGGAAGATTTAAGAAAGTAATAATTCCCCTTAAGTACATGTTTGGGCAGAAAATAAAACACAGGGTGCTCATTCTAACCTCAGTCACTGTCTAATACAAACTGAAATTACATTTCACTTTGGTAGACTTAGATGCTGTAGAATATTATTTTAGAGAGGTGGCAGAGAGAGTTTGAAAGGTTTTCTTGTTTTATGTTTTAATATGAACTTCTCAACTCTTCACAAGTTTGTAAATAAAGCCAGGCTCCTTTCCAGAGGCCCAACCCCAGTGACACCACTGGGACAGGGCAGGATTGAAGTGTTTTTGGAAAAATTGCATCATTTGTGTCCTTGCAAACACATCAGCACTTTGGGTTTGCCTTCTTTGCAGAGCAAGCTCAAATTGTTCTTATGGAATAAAAATTCCCTCTCCAGGGCTTGCAAACTGACCTCATGTGCTTAGTGAGGTCTGAGAGAGGAGATGTTATAAAAAAAAGATTTATGATGAAAACACCAACGTGCACCTGGAGCACGAGGCCCAGGTCTGCCCAGGAACACCCAGAGCAATCCCAAATTCTCCTCATCCACACTGAGATGGAACTGGCACACGCCTGGCAGGTCCCTGAGAGCTGTTGGCAGCTCGTCCCCCAATTTGGGGCAAAAGGAGCTGGCAAAGCTTCAAGGAGCTCCTTTCACAACTTTTTGATTGATGGCTGATGCCATTGACCTGAGGAGATCCAGAAACACAACCAGCTCCAGCCCCTTCCTCGGGCTGTGCTGACAGGATTGGGAATTCAGCCATGGATGCCTCAGGTGATGATGGATCACGTAAGCAAGGAGGGTTGGGAGATTTGTGAAGAACAACAGAGCCCCTTTGCTCCAAACACTTTGAAATTCTCGAGTGAATATTCATGAATTTGGAAGCACAGAAAAACAACTTCCTTCCAGTTTGGAGGGAGAGGAAGGTTTGATGTTAGGAGGGAGGGGAACATTTTACAGAGTGGGAAAAAAGACATTAATTCCATGATCTAAAGGGATGTTCTTGGCCTTTCATGTAAGGTCAAGGGACGTTCATTCAAATATTTACATGCAGTAAAATACCCAGAAAGTCACTGCTGAGTGCCAGAGGAGGGAAATGCAGCAAGGTGGGAACAACCCAATTGCATCTCCCAGCTGAGGAGGTGGATCTATGAATGCCTGATAGAATTCCGTGGAAGAGACAGAAAGAATCACAAGCCAAACCTGCCAAAATTTCAAGCATCTCCCTTGACCATCCCGGTAATTTTCTTACCCTGTTTTGCCCAGGGAGACCATTTATTAAAAACCCAAGAGATGCAAAATTCAGGGAGAAAAGGTCTAAAAACTCAACCACCAATTCTTCTCTCTCCTTTCCTCCAAATCCCTGTTTCCTTCAAAAAAAACCCCACAAAACCTCAGCTGGTTAAACCCACACTCGTTCAAACTTGGGCTTAGCCACAAATTTGACACGGATCAATGACACCTTGTCCTGAGAAATCAAAGGATCATCAGGAAACAAACTGTTGACCCAGAAGAATTTGTACCAGTCTGAGTCCTCTAATCTGCCTGATAACGCTGACAAAAGCTGTCAGCCCCAGTGAGGCAGCTGGAGGAGGAGGAGGAGGAGGGAAGGCTCACAAAGGAAAAAAGGCCAGCTCAGAAGAGAGGAGACCCACAAGGGACAGGAAGGGAGAGGGAAAAGCTTTACAGCTGGAAAAGAGCAGATGACATTCAAGAGGGTCACGGAGTATGGAAAATGAGCTGGGAGATTGAAAAGGTTTTTGGGGGTAGGGGGGGGAAGAGCTGACTTTGAAAACATTCCTTGATCTCTTTTCCTTCATTGAAATGTTTTCTTCACAAGGCCCAAACAACAGAAACATGAAGGCAAAGCTGCATCTACCAGCTGAAAATGAAGGAACGTTCATTCCAAAGTTGTATCGACTAATTCTCCTCCCGGAGCCACAAATTTGATGGCACATCCATTTGTTTCCACCCCAGTTCAATGGCACAATCATTTATTTCCATTCCTATTAGGAAAATGAGGCATGAGGTAAAAACCAGCCTGGTATAAACCTCTTCCTTTAAATTCCACATATCTTCCACGTTTCCCGCTCATTATAATGCAAATCAGAACCTGATCCAACATGCAGCTTCTTAAATCCCCCCCAGGCAAAATCGTCCACTGGTTGGAATTTGTTTAAAACCATGGAAGTACATTTATTTTAACTAAATGAGGATCTGACTCTGAGTTCATTCTACGGCGAGTTAGCAAATATGAGGCAAGGCTGGAAACTTAATTCATTCAAACAGTAGCCAAAGGCAACTCTGGACATCAAAACTCATTTTGGATTAGGAAGGAAAGGCCCTGGGTTAATTCCCAGCATTATGGGATCTTTAGCACCACGTGAACAGAGCCACTAAAGATGTGGGCTTGGATGTCACACGGTGCTTCCGTGCAGGGATGGAAAGACAAAGAGGGAATATTTGGATTTCCCAGGCTGAAGAGCAGGAGTGTTATTGGAAAAATCTGTCAGAACAGTCAAACTTCCTCTTCCCCCTCAGTTATTCTCCTACAGCATCAGAAATTGGGATTTCTCCCCAGCACAGAATTCCACTGGCAGTTCAGGAGTGGGTTTTCCTCTTCATTATTCCTTCTATCCCCTTATTCTGTTTTCTGAGTCTCTTGGAAAAGCAAGGCCACGCCCCATCCCCAATCCTGCATATCCCAAAAGATGTTTGCAAAATCCCAGAACAGTTTGGGTGGGAAGGGACCTTAAAGCCCATCCAGTGCCACCCTTGCCATGGGCCTGGACACCTCCCACCATCCCAGCCTGCTCCAATCCTTCCTTGGACATTGCAGGGATGCAGGGGCAGCCCCAGCTGCTCTGGCAATTCCATTCCAGACAGGAATTCCTTGCCCACATCCCATCCATTGCTGCCCTCTGGCACTGGGAAGCCATTCCCTGTGTCCTGTCCCTGTGTCCTTGTCCCCAGTCCCTCTCCAGCTCTCCTGGAGCCCCTTCAGGCCCTGGAATGTGCTGGAAGCTCTCCCTGGAGCATTTAAACATCTGACATTGGTAAAGCAACTTCTCCATTCAGCCCAGAGCTGCCCCCAGGATTCCAGAGGGTCCCTCAGCAGGGCCAGCACAGGTGTCAGGAATTTTATGATAGACAATCCCTGCCCTGGGGCTGTGCCCACCCTGGAGCTGTGCCAAGCAAGGATGTTGTTGATTCCCTGTTTCTCAAACAAAACCCAGCAAGAATCCTCCTTCAGTGCCGAGTTTGCTGGAAAGACAAAAATGCGGAAATACGAGCATTTCTTCCAACACACTCCATGTCGGGGTTTTTAGGGGACAGCAGAGCAAATGAGTTCTCCCCTCTGGATCCCTGCCCTCTGGATCCCGTTGTCCTGCCTAGGAGACCACAGGGATGCAGAGTTTGTGATTCCAGAAATGAGAGCAGGGCAGATGCAGACACACAAATCAAACTCGCTCACCCAGAGCTATTAGAGCTGGCTCATTCCCACTCCTCCCCAAACATCAACATCTATGAAAGCACCATTAGGGAAGCTTGCCGTGTCCCTGAACTAATTTACTTCATCCAGCACTTATTTCTGCTCGCTCCTCCTCTCCACACACAATTCCTGGAGCTTTCTGTAGAGAAATGAGAACAGATTTTGCCCGGGAAGGTGAAAATCTTGGCAGAAGTCAGTGCCAGGCTTCCAATTCCTCTTTTCATTAGGCAGCAACCAGCTTCTTTTATTCCAGGATGTGTATCCAGAGGCAGAAGAGATGTCTCTAGAGGTTTCCTGATGCCATCCTCCCCCTCCTAAAAATATCCAATGGAGGCCATTCCTGCAAGATTCCTTTCAAGCGCTGTGTGAATTGCTGATGGGAAGGAGCTCCTGCATACCAAAGCTCCTGCAAAGCTTTATTCTCCCACACAGGGAAAGGATTTATTTAAGCAGAATGAAAAGGAGATGGAACACAAGACACGTATCCTCCTGTCCAACTGGGAATTCCAGCCGTCTCAATGATATGTAAATTATATTTGGATTTAATGCGGGCCTGGTTGGAAAAGAGATGAGTGTGAAGAGTCTGTTCCTCGTCCAACGCATCTGCTCTGGGTGTGCCTGTGGATCCATGGAGCTTCCATGGCTAAGGGTGGTCACAAATCATCCCTGCAATTTCATCCTGGAATTAATTAGCTATTAAATGGTTTCGCTCCCCTTAAAAGAATCCATTTGCTCCATGCAAAGCTGGTGTTTTGATGAAAACAAAAGGCAGCACCTGATTATAGAAGTGGTTCATCCAGCTGGAAATCGAGGCAACCTCGATTGGAGTTTTACTATTTCTAATTGTCTGTATGTCTCCAGACACCTTCCAGCTTCCATGATGTGTCCAGTTCTGCAACCCTCAGGACAAGAGACATCTCAAAGAACTGTAGTGTGTCCACGAATGGGTCTGGAGAACCAGGAAAAGCTGAGGGAGCTGGGAAGGGGCTCAGCCTGGAGAAAAGGGGGATCAGGGGGATCCTTGTGGCTCTGCACAACTCCCTGTCAGGAGGGGACAGGGACAGGAGGAGAGGGAACAGCCTCAGGATGGGCCAGGGGAGTTCAGGGTGGGCACCATCAGAAATTTCCCCATGGAAAGGGTAGTCATGCCTTAGAAGGAGCTGCCCAGGAAGTTGTGGAGTGCCCATCCCTGGAAAGCTTGTCCTGGACTGGATTTTCCATTGTTTTCCAAGAAGGAATCCCAGGTATCCAACAGCCACATACATGGGACATCAGATCCTCCAAATTCCCGCTTTGATGGAACACTGAGATTCCAGATTAAAGTTTTACTTTCCCCCTGCTGGTCCCAATCCATCCCAATCCCAGTGCCAGGCACGTTGCTAACACTGTAATTCCTCCTTTATTAGGTCCAGGTATAAAAACAGCATCCCTGGGAGCCCTGTGAATTCCCATCATTATTCCTTCACTGGAGCTGTGTTCTCCAACCTGCTGAGACGTTGATCACCACCTCACCCCACGCCCCAGTGGGACCCATTATTTATCTTATTCCATTTTACAGCGTGGAGTAAATAAATAGCATTAAAGTGCTAAATTTATTCATGGAAATGGGGCTGCGCTTGCATCCCTTAAATCAAGGGAATGCTGTTAATAGGCTGCAATGAAGATGTAAAACATCCATTTTAATATGGCTGTAATAAAGGCAGATTGCAGGAGCTGCTGATGACATTTCACATGTGGGGACAAGGATGGTGACACTTTAATATCTCCAGATCCTGGACTCAATTCCATGCTATGCAGCCCAAGAGGGCTGTATTAATTATTGCGGTGTCATCTTGAAGAAATTAATTCCAGTCGTTATCAGAGGATGCTCATTAAGCAACAATTGCTTGGCTGCTTGAGTAAATCCCACACCCTGGGAGGGGACAGGAGCACGGTGACACAACCAGCTGGTGACACATCCACTGCCACCCCCAAACCTTTTGTGATGGCAGGGTTGGGTAGGACACAGGATGATCTTCAGCAGGCAGAGGAGCAGAGCAGAGGCAGCAAAGCTGTTCTGTGCTGGCATCAGTGGGAGAGCTGGGATTGAGTCCTGCAAGGAGTAGGATCCCATGTTTTGGATCTTCAATTCAGTGATAAAAGCTTTTTGATAAGGGTTTGATTGCTTTAATCAAAGCACTGCTGCATCCCTGGAAGAGTCCAAGGCTCGGATGAGGTTTGGAGCACCCTGGGATAGTGGAAGGTTTTCCTACACATGTGGAACTGGATGAGCTTTAACTTCCCATCAACCCAAACCATTCCATAATTCTGGGATTTATACCAAGTTTGCACCTTCTTTAAAATCTCTTCTTAAGAATTAAAACCAATTTAAGTTTCCCCAAACTGATGCAGAGCAGTAACAAAGTGAGAGGAACATCCTGATTCTTCTGCTGTACCAGACTTACTGCAAAGCAAAACTGAGGTCTCCTGTAACTTCTCCTAAATTCTACAAGTTAAAGTTTCCCTGAAATGGACTATTTTATGCCCCACGTCCTGTGCATGAAGACATTATTAAATTATTCTACTCTAAAGAAAATATTCAAGCAATGCTGGTCTTCCAAGAATGAGGCACCAGAACCATGGAAAAACCATGTTTTTTGGTTTGGTTTTTTTTTTTTTTTTAATTGGGAGGGATCTAAAATATCATCTCATTCCAAGCATGGACACCTTCCCCAAGGATACATCCTGCTCTTCTCCATCCATTCTGAGGAATACACCAGATTCAGACCACAAAAGTGACGCTTCAATTTTCATCCTAATTTTAGTTTTAACCTCTAAAAGTCCAGTGCTGGAACCGAAGCACAGAACAAGCCACTCCACACAAACACCCCCCACCAGCTGCATTCCAGAGCTGTCCTTCAGAGCATGTTAATGCTTTGGGTTTTAGGCCATTTTTATTATTTTGCATTATTAAAGCAAGCTTGAAGCCAAAAATTAATACTCAAGTGCCAAGAGTATGAGCACAGAATTCAGATATCTGAATTCACAGCGAGGAAAAAAGACAACAAGGGATGGAAAGGGAAAATTATATCCATTTATTCCTTAGCCAAATTGCTACTTGCATTTATTCATGGGATATAATTATGGATAGCAGTCACATTTTCCCCTTCAGACTCAGTTTTGGTTCATAATTAAATTCAGGAGAGACAGCAAGAAGTGAAATTTAAAGTTTGCCACTACTGAGCCAAACCCAAAGAGAGTGAGCTCTAAATCTGTGGCTCTCTTGTGGGAGAAAACTTCAATTTAGAGCCAGAACACAGCCAGGATTTTTCCAAGATTTGCTCAGAAATGGGCAAGGATCATCCTAAGCCCCACCAGGTACCTCCATGAGAAATTGGATTGAAAGAGCCAAGAAAACTCCTTCCCAAAGACACCAAAAATCAACCATGGTCTACAGAAGGTCTTCCTTTAATCTGTGTTTGGTGATGGCCACACAAGGTAGAAAAATATCAGAAAAAACAATTTATTAAAGCCAAAGACCAGCAGGCACAGACAAAAGAAATGTGGAAGAGTGGATGGGATGTGAAAGGGATGCTTTGGGAATGTGCTGCCACACCCACGAGCCGTGACAAAAGGATCCCTCCTGTCCACCTGGATCCATTTCTCTCCACAAGCCACAGGAAAATAAAATTTATAAATGTTAACGTGTGGTTTGCAAAGGTCAGGTGAGTATTTGCTGTGACACGAGTCGGGGGGAAGCAAATCCATCTCAGCATCAGGTCACCATGGGACAGCAGTGACATTAAAGAGAGGAGGAGCTGAACCCTTCCCCAAGGGAATTTGTTGCTGGGATAAGGTTTGATCCCCTTCCCTTCTGCTCTGGTCTCTGGGAGGTGGCAGCAAAGTAACAGAAAGTTTAGAAAAAATGAATTTTGGGTGCAATTGTGATTTTCTGATTTGTACCAAAATGGTCAGAAAAGAGGAAGGGTCCTTAAAAAAGACAAGATGAAAGTGGGGTGAAATTTTTGGGATTTATCCTCAATGGGCCATGGCAGTGAAAGAAGGAATTCCTATTAAAGCAGGTTTAAAGAGGAGGGGGGAGCAGAGTTAGTGCTGCCACTTCAGCTGTTTTGATAACAAGTTCATCTTTTCGAAGGAAATTATAGAAACAGGGAATTGATAAGGTTGGAAAACACCTTTAAATCCATCCAGCAGCACCATCACGTTCACCACTAAACCTCAATCCACACGTTTTTTGAACATTTCCAGGGATGGGACTCCACCTCTTCCCTGGGCAGCCAGTTCCAGCACTTGACACCCCTTTCCATGGAGAAATTTCTCCTAATATCCAAACTAAACCTCCTCTGGCACAACTCAAAAGTTATTTCCTCAAATGTCCAACCAGCCTTGATCTCAAACCTGAAATCCTTTGCTCCCACCCACCCCAGCTCCCTTTAGAAGCTTCTCAGTGGTTCAATCCAAGGGGAGAAGGCAAAACAACGATTTGATTCATCCAAATTTAGAATAAGAGATGTCTCAACATCTCTTATAAGATACTGATGTCTCAACCCCACAGAACTCTTCAGCACTTTCTTCCCATAAGTTTCCTTGTTTTAATTAATTGTTGTGAAATGCAGCCATGAGAAATGAAAATCATCCACCCTCACTTTAATATGTGACTTAAAACATTTAAGTAGTGACAATAATTATTCTAATAATCAACTAACCCAATAATTCAAGGAAATGGGGTCACTTTGGATATTTGACTGCAGAGGTCTAAGGAAAAGCTGTGAACTCAGCAAAACCAAAAGTCATGGGACTTAAAGCAAGGCAAATCATTATCCTGAGACTGCCCTAGGCTGAGTTTAACCAAAAGGGTGTTTTTAAACTTTTTATCAGTATCAGAATCCTGGCTTCTTCACCTAGCAGACATCATTTGCATGTCATCACATAATTATAATACACACATGCAATTCATCACTTCCTTGGTGAATGCTGGAATTATGGAAATTCTAGGATCAATGGCAAAAATCAGCAGTTTTGAACAACACCCACAAAGCTGCCAGGCTTCATGTGGATGGAGAAGGGGAAGCAGGATAATGAATGTCCTTTCTGACATTCATTCCAGGAAGCAGAGAACTGGATCTTGCTCTCCCTTTCAGATACAACTCTGGAAGGTGAAAAAGTCTGTTCCCACTGTCCTCAGCCCTGGATGGAATTTGTCTGTGGGAATTCATATTCCCACCTATTTGACATGCAAAGCAAGAGGAAATTTCTTACCATGGTTATAATTATCCTGAAGGGAAAATGTGCCCATTTCATTATCAGCACTGCTTTGTCCTTGAGCATCAGATGAGGAGGAGCTTGAGGAGCCCTTGGAAGGCTCGGACCAACCCAGGCCCACCCAGCAGCAGCAGGACCTGGAGCTGCTGGAGCAAATCCAGAGGAATCCATGGAGCTGCTCCAGGGCTGGAGCCCCTCTGGAGCCAGGCTGGGAGAGCTGGGAATGTTCTCCTGGAGAAGGGAAGGCTGCAGGGAGAGCTTCCAGCACATTGCAGGGCCTGAAGGGGCTGCAGGAGAGCTGGAGAGGGACTGGGGACAAGGACACAGGGACAGGACACAGGGAATGGCTTCCCAGTGCCAGAGGGCAGCAATGGATGGGATGTGGGCAAGGAATTCCTGGCTGGAATGGAATTGCCAGAGCAGCTGGGGCTGCCCCTGCATCCTTGCAATGTCCCAGGGCCAGGTTGGACATTGGGGCTGGGAGCACCCTGGGACAGTGGGAGGTGTCCCTGCACATGGCAGGGGGGTGGAATGGGATGAGCTTTAAATCCCTTCCAACTCAGCCATTCTGGGATTCTGTGACTGCAGGAAAAAGCTGATTTTCCCCTCACACCAACACAGCTCAGCACCTCCCAGTAACCCACAAATATCCATCTTTTTAATTCATCCTGCCCAGGATTCCATAAAAACAGACCAGACCACACCAGTACCAAGCTTCTGGAGTGATGAACAGAATCTGATAATCCTCATGTTGTACCCCCAAACCTTCTCAGAGCGAGAGAATTTTGTACAGAAATACAACCAACAAAAGGACAGTGACATGTGGGAAGTGGGGACACCATTTTCCTGTGCTTTTTCTTCCACAGCAAACAGCTGAACAGAGGGAAAAAAAAAACCCAAAGCAGGCAAGTTGAAGCACAGGCAGTGATTTTCCAGCTGAGGATCCTGCAGCTGCCCATCCCTGCTGGCACCACTGGGAAGCTTTGCTGCTGCAAAGGCTTGAGGATGCCATCCCCACATCTCCATCCCCAATTCCACCCCCCTGAGGCACTCAGGCTTGGTCTCCCTCCATAAACCAACATTCCCTGCTAAACCCAAAGTGACACTGGAGTCACCCACCCCTTGCCAAGCACTGGGCACAAATCCCTGCTGGGCCAGCAGCATTTTCCAGCTGCTGCAGCAGACAGACAGCCCTGGAGCTTGGAACCTCCCTCCTTCCATCCCCCTTGGCCACCTCTGGGCCCCATCAACAAAGGAAAAGCCAGGCTGAGCTTTTGGGAGGATGGACATTAATGGTCTGTGACACAGCTGCCCTCTCTGGGGTCACTTGTCACACGAGGTGGGAATTTTCCCCCCTAACTTTGCTGTAAAATGTCAAAAGATTTACTGTAAAAAGCACCTCCAGGCCAGGTTTAAGGTGACTTCTGTGCTCTTGTTTTGCTTTTCTTTTTCTCCCCTCAATATATTTCGCTCCCAAAAGGGGATTTTACACAAAATACTGTCTTTTTTTTACACCTCCCCAACTACTCTGCTACTCCCAGCACCAGCTGGGTCGTTGTTCTCAGCCCACCTGCAGCACCACAATTCCTATTCCATCATTCCATCTCTTTGAGGGAATACCTACAGCTCCTGCAGCTTTCCAAAAAAAAAACCAAAAAAAACCAACATAACACTGGAGTTGTTATTGTGCAATTATTTTGCAAAAGTTACATATCAGTGCTAAAAAAAAAGAGCAACGAAATGACAAGGCACAGGAGCTGGAAGAATTCAAACATATGTTAGAAATGTCACAAACAGCAAAGATCGGAGCAGCAAAAGCCACCAGAAAGCAGCAAAAAACCCCTAAAACTGCTAAATATAATTAGGTATTTAATTAGGAAACCAAAGCATTACTAATATGTGCTTTAAAATTTGGGAATTCAAAGCATATGAATGAAAGCAAAACCTTTCTATTTCAGGATGACTTTGTGCAGAAAATGAATCTGTAAAAATAACTTTTCACGAAGCACAGGCTCAGCAGCCTTGGGCAGCAGCAGCACTTGAAAATCTGGGGGAAAAAAAGTGTAAATAAGGCTCCCAAAATCCACTTCTCATAGTCAGAGGGACAGAAAAAGGATTTATTTAAAGAATCTGCCTCTCAGACTTCTGCCTTAGTGGTTCTTCTGGAGCAGGGATATCCTGGAGGAGCTGGGATCAGAGATTTATTGTGGCATAGCTTCAACGTGGACCTGGAGCAGAGGAATTGGGGAATTTGAGTCTAAAAAGAATAAGCAGAAGGAGAAAAGCTCCTGGCAGAGCACAGAACTGAGCCTCAAACTCCTAAATTCACCACTGTTTCACAGCCATAACCAAAAAAACCACAAACGGGTTAAATTCCAGCAGTTTTGTCCAACGTTGTCCTATATATTTGAAGGAGAGGAAAAATAAAATCACTCCAGTGAAATTCCAAAGGGGGAACTCCGGTGTGAAGGTCCATGAAGTGACAGCCACTAATGATTTTTGACAATTTGACTTTTTTTTTCCGTGTGGAGCTGCTGGGAGTTGCCAGCAAACCCAGGGAAGTGCCCGTGAGGGACAGGGACACACGGACATGGATCATCTCCTGAGCTTGGCTCGTCATTCCTGAGGCTGATTCCAGCCAGAGAGAGATTTATGCCCATTAAATTCCAGAAAAATACACTGTCACAGCCAGTTATCCCAACTGGATTTGTATGAAAAGGAGAGAAAAACAACATATTTTAAATTGCTTTTGGGATTCAACACCTGAAGGTAAAGACATGTCTCCAACAGGATCGACCTGAGCTTAGGGAATTGGAAAGAATTCTAAGGAAGATTTTATTTCAACTTCTGTTTGAAATAAAATGGTTTTATTTCATATGATGTTTTATTGTCACAGCACTGGACTTTTCATCTCTGTTTTTTTTTCTAAAATACATTAAATTAAAGTAACAAGTGCTTTTATATGCCCGGGTTAAAAGACATACTGGGCCACGATTTTAGGGACTTTGCAGTGATGTCATTCCCACTATGAGATGTGGACATGTGCTTCCCTGAAGACAAATAAAAATATAATCAATTTAAACCTCTTCATCCAACATCTAAGCTAAAACAACAGAAAATACACACAATGCCTTAATTCAGCTTTCATTTGATGCTTTGTCACCCACATAAATTTCAGGTCTGAGCAGGAGTGGAGTTTGATGTCCCAAGGCTGGAATATTTATCATGGAATTATTGAATGGATTGGGGTGGAAGGGACCTTTCAACCCCATGGGCAGGGACACCTCCCACCATCCCAGGCTGCTCCAATCCTTCCTTGGACATTGCAGGGATGCAGGGGCAGCCCCAGCTGCTCTGGCAATTCCATTCCAGACAGGAATTCCTTGCCCACATCCCATCCATTGCTGCCCTCTGGCACTGGAAAGCCATTCCCTGTGTCCTGTCCCTGTGTCCTTGTCCCCAGTCCCTCTCCAGCTCTCCTGGAGCCCCTTCAGGCTCTGGAATGTGCTGGAAGCTCTCCCTGGAGCCTTCCCTTCTCCAGGAGAACATTCCCAGCTCTCCCAGCCTGGCTCCAGAGGGGCTCCAGCCCTGGAGCAGCTCCATGGATTCCTCTGGAATTGCTCCAGCAGCTCCAGGTCCTGCTGCTGTTGTCCCCAGGGCTGGGACAGCTCTGCAGGTGAGGTCTCACCTGAGAGGAGCAGAATCCCCCTGTCCTGCTGTGGGATCAGCCCAGCACTCGGTGGGTTTTGATTGCCAGCTGACATTTTTTTCCACCTTAAATGAAACTCTGGGCCACCAGGGCTGGAAGGAATTTGGAAAGGTGACAGTTCACTGCTGTTAATCCTGACGAAGCCAGAGCATTGCTATGAATCAGAATTAATTCCTGCAGCATTAATGGCACTGTGACATGTGCTTTCATCAAAATTCAACTTTGCTGATTAAACATCTCCAGGAATTTGGTTGTTCTACATCAGAATTATCACAGTAGGTAAAGGTCACCGGGAGCCCACACTTCTGTTCATGAGATTCTGGGATTTTTTTCATTCTCTGCCTTTGCCAGACGAAGCTCAGGCCCCGAGCCAGGAGAATACAAATTTGGGAGTTCAGCCTGCCCTGCTTCGTTTGCATCTGTTGATTCATTTGGGTGTGGAGAGGAGGGCAATGCAAATTGGAACCTCTGCCTCCCCAGAAAGCTGTGCCCCGTTTCCCACTTCTCACCAGCATTTCTCACGCAGAATCAGGGGCAGCAGCACCTCCGAGAGATTTTCTCTCCTACTGCAGCAGAGCCAGAGTGAATAACGATCCCTGGGGGATTGACACGAGGAGGTTGTTCTGGATAACACTTTATTCAAGGCACACAATGCTTTTCAAACCCTGTGTGCTTGGAGGAACTCTGCAAAAGCTTTGATTTATCAGCACTCCAGGCGTGCTGCTTGTTCTGCCAAGATTTTTGGGAAGGTTTAGGGCACTGGAAGAATTTATGGAAAAGCCCAGCACCTTTGTTTTGTTTACCTCACTGAGTTGATTGACAGCTATAAATGATATTGTGCTCTCAAGAGCTGCTGCCTTCCATTCAAAGGACTCAGTTCCATTACTTCAAAGACTGTATTTTGAGCATTGTAAAGCTCCTGATGGTGGGTAATTACAACAAATTATCTGAATAATTCTAATACTGCATCTACTCCATTACAAATGACAACCAGCAATTAAACCCATCCCAGCCTTTCAGCAAATTAAACAGAAAAACCACTTCACTCCTGACCTGGGCGTGTCCATAACTGATAATAAGCACCCATTCTGCTCACTGCAACAATAGTTCTCCATCCTTTACAACTTCTATTTGTTTTTTTTACAGGGAGGAAGTGGCAAAAACTTTCCCTAGGAGGCTCCCTAGGGATGCAGATGGCGCATGGGAAAGGTGGGGTTTGTGAGGTGGAATGAGGAACCCCACAGGTGATGGAGTCAGCAGTGGGGACAAGGCAGCTGAGGGCTGAGGTGAACCCCTTGCTTTATCTGGTTCTTCTTCCCAGGGTAAGGATTAAAAGCATGAGACAGAATTCTTGTTGGGACTGGGATGTTTATTATTTCTAATCTCAATTCCAGCCTCACTGACCATGAGTGCTTCTACATGCTGAGGTAACAGAGCAAAAACGGAGCACAGAGTTCTGCCTTCAAGGTCTTTTAAGCCTGAAGTACTCAATTATGACATGCCAACTAATTTATTTTCATTTTTTAACCCAGTAACTA
>CM031879.1:389791-410276 GCA_018697195.1 Certhia americana
AACTCCACACTCACAATCTCAGTGCTGTCACTCACTTTTTGGGAGCCTTTCCCATGGCCTCAGGTCAAATGCAGTGTATTTTTGAGGATCAGTCCCTGTCAGCACAGAAAGTCTGAAATTCTCTGTGCCCAGGGTTCCAGCAGAGAGGAACTTGGATGAACTTTTCTATCACAAAAGTAAAAAGTTTGGCACCTGTTGCACAGAAGATTGACCTGGAAGGAGAAAACAAGGAGAGGTTGTGGCTGTTCCATCCCTGCAGTGTCCAAGGCCAGGCTGGACAGGGCTTGGAGCAACCTGGGACAGTGGAGCTGTTCCTGCCCATGGCAGGGGGTGGCACCAACCCAAACCATTCCGTGATTCTGTAATTCTATAATTCTATTCTATTCCAAACACTCAGTGCCATGAAAAACTTGCAACACCTGCCTGGAAAGGAGAGGAAACAACACTTCAGGAGCCAGGCAGAGGCAAAACAAAATCCCAATGTTAAGACAAGACAGCAAGCAGTAATCGTGGGATTCCCTGCAATTAATCAACTTCTAATAATTTTTATCAACTCTTTTTTTTTTTTTTTTTTTCAGTTCAGATGCATGACTGTGCTGCAGGTCCTGTGTGGTTGTCAGGTTGCACCACAGGACTGATTCTCCCTCACATCCCTCAGCCAGGAATGATTGTCTCCGTGACGCTCTGCAGTGACAAACTGCACAACCCCAAGGAAGAAAATGAGGAATTATCCCAGATTCCAGACTTGCCTCCACCTTTTGCAAAACTGTAGCACGAGGGGATGGTTTTATTTCCTCCCTGTACGATTATAAAGCTTTAGAGGATATAAATTTTTCCTACTCTCTGCAGCAGTTCTGAGTTTCTGACCATCCACCAGACCAGGCTGTCACTCATCAGCCTCCAAAATGCACCAGGATTTCCTCTGGGAGAGCTGCTAGGAAATGACACTTGTCAACATTTTCCCCTTCTTGTTGTAATTGCTGTTATTTCTACAAGTTTTTCTCTGTAGAAGGAACAATTCTGTCTTGTATCCCCTGAATGAGTTCCCTGGCTCAGGTAAAAAATACCAAACTTGGGAATCCCAAAACCAAGGAATTTTTGAGGGGCCTGCACTTACTTAGCAGCATTATTTCACTTTACAGGGTGTATAAAGCTTTATTTTTTTTTTTTTCACATTGAAAACTCTGTCTCACTGCTACTCCAGAGACAATGAGTTTGCCTAAAGTCACCAAAAATTATTAAAGCCACAAAGAACCTGCTCATCATCATCACATTTTCCAGCACGCCCAGCACTGCTGGCACACATCCCTCTCTCCAGCCTTTTTATCCTTCAATAAATCAGCCAAAATTAACTCTAAATAAGCACAGTGGGTTTGTGTTCCAAAGAATTCTGACATCATTTGGCACCCCAGGCACCCCCACTCCATCGTTTGGGAGTATTATTGCAAAGATTGGTTCATAAACCATAATAAAGCTTTAAAAAGCTTGTCCCCAGTCCCTCTGCAAGCTCTCCTTGGAGCTTCTCTTTTCCAGAGGAACATTCCCAGCTCTCCCAGCCCGGCTCCAGAGCAGAGGGGCTCCAGCCCTCGTTGTCACCCCAGGAAATTTGATTTAAGCACCCCATTAAGAGCAGGAACAGACTTGTCCCTCTCAGGCTCCAGAAGGACTCTTGTAGCTGTCACAGACCTGTCACACTTCCAGAGCAAATCCATTGGTAAAAAAAATACAACTTGGAGAGATAAAATGGCAATAAAATGGGAAACGTGGAGCTTGATTCATAACAGTGAGAATGTAAGACTTGCAGTTTTTCCCAATTATTCTAAATCTGGACATAATTTAGGACCATTAAGCTTCACACTTCATCCACATCTTTCTTGGCAGTTCCAGCACCAGGATTTTCATGGACAGAGCAATTTCACACTTAGGTGTGAGCGAATTTTGTCTCTGAAAAGGTTGGAAGTTACCAGAGGAAAGGAACTATGGAAGTGCTGTTCAGTGATATTCCACAAAATGCAATTCCTGCTGAGCTATCTGAAATTCCCAGGACCCTGAATAACCAAACTAAAGGCCAACTTCTGGCCTGCAAAATGTATTTATGCCTATTCTGCAGATCTCTAAAAGTCAGCAGAATTTAAGGTTAAATCCCTCAGGAATATTCCACCGAAAAGTTATTTTGTGTCATGACCTGGTGCTTGAAAAACCTGTTTTTCCATGGGCTCACACCCCTAAAAAGCTTTTCCCAAAGTTCTGCCAGGACTTTCCTTTTTTGCCACGTGCCCATGCAAACCCTGCAAGTGTTTGTGAGCCACATCTGAGGTGTCTGAACCAAATAATGCCAATAAAAGAGGAATAAATGAGAATCCTGCACTGAAATATCCAGGAATTAAGCAGAACAGGAAAATGCAGCATAGTGGTGAAGGAATTTCAAACCCAATTTGTAGCTCAGCTCAGGAAACTGAGAAGAGGGGAATAGTTGAAATAAAAAATTCAGATTATCATAAACAAAAATTAAACAGTCTGAAAATCTCCCTTCTCTCTCTTTTAAGAGGGAACAGCTCAGCTTTCCCCAAGTCACAACACTTTAAACTGTACAAAAGGTTTTAAAGAAAAAAACCCTTCAAGAACAATCCAGGTAAAACACAAAGCTGAGAGCTCCCACATGAGGTGGGAATTCCAGGGGAATTCCAGCTCACTGCCAAAGGCTTTTCCCAGAAAACCCTTGAGCCAAACACCACCACATTGATGTAAAATACAATAATGACAAGAAATTAAATTATTAATCTTTCCTTCCATTGCTCTGATGGCTCCATGGGGGATGTGGGGTGCAAAAGGCATCGTCCTTGCAGGCTTTAGATCTTTGCTTTTAACAGCAAATCCTAAACACAGGAATCACCTTTTTTTTGTTCTCATCAAGCACCAGCTCTCCTGCTTTCAATCAAAAATTCATAAAGCTTGATGAAAGCGACCACAGGCATTGTATAAAATTTTTTAAGGTAATAGTACCATAAAGTGAACTTAAACCACACTGTGTTTTTAATCCTTGGATTTCCCCCATTCAGGGGAAACCCTCACTGAAGTATTTTTTGAACAGCTTCCATAGACGGATTACAAATTTAGAATTTGTCAAGTTCTTTTTCCCTTTTCTTCCACCACAAAAATCAAAGATGCTTTTCTGGTTCTGCCATGGGAGCTCTTCTGTTGCTCTATAGATTTTTTTTAGCAATGCCAGAGTATTATTTCCTATATTTGAAATGAAAGTTGGGGCTATTAAAGCAACTTTTAGCTACTACTGGAATTCCATTCCTCAACAGCAAAGGAGTTGCTTGAATGGCATCAGCTCCTGCATGGCAGAATCTCACCTTGTGATTGAGATTTAAAGTGTTTGATAATTCCTGTGGCACGTGGGGATGTGTGGTGGCCTTGGCAGTGCTGCTAAATGGTTGGGCTTGATGATCTTAGAGGGCTTTTGCAACCTTAGTGAGTCTTAAACGTGGCTCTCAGTGAGGGACTCGGTTTTTTTTCAGGAATTTTGTACCTGAAATGGTTCAATGGAATCGCTGGATCTGTTCTGCCCTTCCAGCTTTGCTCAGAACTTCCCTGGTCATGTGGTGAGCCCTGAGCTGCTCAGGGAATTGGATGAAGTCATCATTTTAGAGCCCTCCTGACTGAACTGTTCTGTTCCCAAGGAATAAATAAATCACCGAAAACTCACATGACATCACCAATCCCTGTGAGAAAATCAGAGAAACAGTGCTCAGCAATATGGGGAAGCTCAATCCTCCTCCATGAGAACAAGAGTGAAATGCTGGAAGTAAATTTAAGGTTGACCAGAGAAGCTGTGGCTGCCCCTGGATCCCTGGAATTGTCCAAGGCCAGGCTGGATGGGACAGTGGAAGGTGTCCCATGGCAGGGGGTGGACCTGGATCATCTTTAATGTCTCTTCCAACCCAAACCATTCCGTGATTCCATTAAGGAACAAGCTAATCCTGCTTTGTTGGCTCAATGAACACAAGCCTGGTTCAAAGTACCTCATTACCATGGAATTACATTAACACTGTTTTCAGCTATTCAGCCCCAGCTCTTGCAAATGTCAAAATTTCTCTGTTCCTTCAGCTTGTATTTCATCCAAAGGGAAGGAGGAGCTGGAGACATGTGAAATTTCTGACAGGCTGTTGATTTTCCCTTTGGATGAAGCATGTTTGAAAACTCCAAACTTGACTGATCTGCTGAAGCACATTCTCTGACAGACAATATAAAATCAATGCCTCACATATTAAGAGGGTTTGTGGGGTTTTTTTTGGTGTGTGAGAGTTTTTGTTTGTGTGGGAGGTGGCGGGAGGGGGGTGGTGGGGATCGCTTTATTTTCTGTCATGGAAAATGAACAGCCTCACCTTAAGGTTTTTATAAACTGTCATCTTTAATCAGACACACACAGCAAGACTGTCAGTTCTCATAAAGCATTGGAGGGGGGAAAAAGGGAAAAGGCACAAAATGTGAAGCTGTTCCCCATCCCTTCACCGTGTGAGTCCCATGTCCCTGCGACAGCCCCAGTCAGGAGGAAACCTTTCCTCAGCAGTGTCACAACAACGAGCTCTGCTGAGATGTGTCTTTATCCTTCAGCAACGCCGACTTTGTGAGGGTTTGTCAGGGAGGAAAAGGGTTGGGATTCACCTGAGAGGAACATCCAGCCCTGCTGCTGACAGACAGAAAGTGCTGAATGTCAACAGTCAGGGACTCGTCAGCTAAAAGCCTCCTAAACACTCATTAAACCAGGGGATAGGGAGGGAAAAACACTCCCTAGGTAGAGGTCAAACTGCTCCCTTAAAATTCCCATTCAGGCCAAAGGAAGGGAGCAGTGTGGATGAGAAGTTGCATCAAGAGTGGCATTTCTAAAATAAAGCTGGGAGCTGCCAGGGCAAGGTTCTCCCAGTGAAAATTCCATGACCATGGTGGGGAGGCTGGAGCTAAATGAACTTTAAGGTCCTTCCCTTGTGTTGAATTTTGTCTTTCTGTGGTAGGGATTTGAGATCTCTTGGTGCTGCTGGCACTGCTGAAGCCCCTTGAGGGCAGTGTCCAGTTTGGGGTCACTCCTGAGTGTCCAATGCTGGTCCCTTGTGACAGGAGGGACCTGGAGTGTGTCCAGGAATGGAGCTGGGAAGGGTCTGGAGAACCAGGAGAGGCTGAGGGAGCTGGGAAGGGGCTCAGCCTGGAGAAAAGGGGGATCAGGGGGGACCTTGTGGCTCTGCACAACTCCCTGCCAGGAGGGGACAGGGACAGGAGAGGGAACAGCCTCAGGCTGAGCCAGAGGAGGTCAGGGTGGGCACCAGGAGGAATTTCCCCATGGAAAGGGTGGTCATGCCTTGGAAGGAGCTGCCCAGGAAGTTTTGGAGTGCCCATCCCTGGAGGTGCCCAAGGAATTCCTGGAGGTTGGGGATGAGGAGGGGATTTGGCACAGCTTGGACTCGATGACCTCGGAGGGCTTTGCCACCCTCAGTGATCCTGGGAATTCGTGATCTCCTGATCTCAGCCTCGTCTGTCTCACCACAGAGAGGCCCCATCTCCCTGACCCAGAGAGCAGGAAGAGTTTCCCTACCTTACAGAAGCAAGAATTCCATTAACTAAGTGATATTTTCCCACCCTTTGAAGAGGAACTGTTGAAATGTAAGACCTGATGAAATCTGGAAAATTCTTTTCAAGGATCCACTACCTTTACAAGTTTCCAAATCATGTTTCCTGTGCATTTAACAGCACCTCAGATTTTTTTTTTTTAATTTGCCCTGATCCTCTGCACATTACTCAGACTCAAACACAAACTTTAGGTTGTCAACATTCTAAGTTCCCTCTCCCAGCTTGAGTCAGCCTTATTGATTTTCCTGAAATCAAGTATTTTAGTTTTGCTTCAGAAAGCTAAAGGCATCAGCTCTCATTATTTAGCTGTATTTGTGCCACAGGAGGACTTGACATTTTCCATCTACTTCACTAATAATAAATAACCCTTAGACTTCAAAATACCACATCTTTTTCTTAACCTATTTGGTGTGATTTAGCATAGTTTAAATGTAACAAACTCATCTAATTTTCACACTCCCTTCGCTTCCCTAAACCCACACTCCCTAAATTATCAAGTATTAATTTTATAGTGTGCAACTACAAGATATTACAGCATATTTTAAAATAAAATGAGATTATTATTATTATTATTATAACTGCACAGATACACTAAAAGGGGTTACCGGTGAGATACACAGGGGTTCTGTTATACACTGAGTTTTAGATCAATTTAGTGATGTATTTTTTAACAGCAGCAGCAGTTGATGCTGAAAGACCAAAGGACTTTGATGTCCCGTGACAACTTTGCTGTCCCCTCCCAACGTTTTGAAAACAAGCAGGATTGAAATTCTACACCCAGCACCTTTTATCTTGACATATCCTGAATTCAAAAGCAGCTCGACAGGATTATTGCCATAAAACATCCCTGCTGTACTCGTGCACCTGGGGGAGATGGACTTCTCCTGCACCTTGTGCACCTCCCTCCCAAGGACAGGGAATTCCTGGGATCTCACACTTGACCTTCAGCACCTCAGAGCCACCACTGGAGAGGAACATTCTGATACCAACAGGAAGCAAAAGTCCATCACCACCCTCCCCAATGAGTCCCTAAAGGATTTTTTTTATTTAATAACAGAGTAATCCCTCTCTGATTTGCATTAAAATAATTGGAAGGAGCAGTTAATTCCAAATTTGCCATCAAGCCTGCTTGCTTTCAGTGATAGAGACTGTAGAAATGAACAGAAATACTTCATTTTACTTGAAAATGTCAAGCTACTGCTGCTGTCTTCCCCCCGCTCCCATCAATCCCAAACAACAAGAGGAAGAAGACTTTGCAGTGCCCTGGACACACCCCAGAGCATTCAACTTTAGTCTTTGCATCCCAAACGATGCCAGCAGCAGCAAATTGGGAATTTTGCCTTTTCTTTTTCCCTTTTCTTTTTCCCTTTTCTTTTTCCCTTTTCCCCCCCTACTCTTTGTTTTTCTCTTTCTCTCCAGACTCTGAAACCCAAGGCAGTGATCAGGACACATCCCAGTCCTTCCCACCTGGCAGAGGGGAGATCCCAGCAAACCCTATGGAGATCCAAAGGGTGCCAGGGTCATTCCTCCTTCCCAAGGTCACATCCTGTTGGGAAGTGACTCTCCCTTCCGAATCAACGAGCACTTGGCTTTCTCCTCCATCCTCCAACCCTTTTAATTGCTGTTTGATCCTAATGAAGTGTGGCTGATGGGAATAAATGGAAACCCTCCCGGCCTCAATATCCAGCATCCAGCACCGTTCAGCTGCGTTTGCCTCAGCACCACCATCCAACCCCTGCATCTCCCACCCTTCCCATTCCTCCCCCTCCAGCCTGGAGACTGCAGACATCTGTTCCTCAATTGTCTGGTAATAAACACACTCTATAAAGCATATGTAAAATGATTATTACCCCGAGGAGCCAAGTGCCTTTCAAATGCCAGCTGAAACAAATAAACATTAAAAAAAATAAAATAAAATAAAAGACATTAAAAAAAAAAAAAAAAAAAAAAATCCCCACCAAACAAATGGTACGACAGACATCGCTCAGGCTGTTCCATATTCCAGAATGAAGGGCGTTGGGATTGCTCCTGTGATTCCTTTTTCCAAAGGGAGATGTTATTCCTCAGCCCAGTAACTCCAGTGCTGGTTGCCAGCAAAGGATGAAGGAAGCAACTGGACCCCTTTGGTAACTTTTATACTTTGGCACCTCCCATGAAATGTAATTAAGGAAAATCAGAGGTGGGTTCGGCCTCAATTTCTAAGTGCAATTAATTTCCAGATGTAGTTAGGAAAACCTATTCCCAGGAATCATCTCCTCTAGAACACCCACATGTCTCTCAGAAATACACTCTTCGTTTGTTCCGTGTGTGGTGGTGTCATTAAGTGCTGGCAATTAATCTGGGCCTTGGTGTGTCTTAGTTGTCCTTGTGGAAATTGGGGACCCACAACCTGAACAACACAAATTTCACTTCTCTGGCTCCCAGCTCTAAAGGAATTCAAAGGCAAAGAAAACTTTGAAAACCATTTTTAGGCATTTTTCCTTACACTGCCCATGGTTTTAATTAAGAGTTTCTCTAAACTCTGGTTATTGGGAATGGGTTCATTTGCACCACCCCTCCAAAATCTGACCCCGTGTTCTTCAAGAGGATCTGAAGCCAAGTTCCACCCTCAGTTTGTAAATAAAAAAGGATTAAAAAGTGCCTTTATAAGCAGCAGATTTGTCCCTGTGCTTGTGCACTTCTGATGTGCTCAGCACTGACAGTTCTCATAGCAGGAGCACAAAGAGAGGAGTTCCCACTGATGAGTAGGAATGCTCTGCTTCCAACTCTCCCCTCAACATTTCAGGGCTGAATTATATTTTAAAGCCATCACTTTATGTGATGCTCAGGCTTTAAATCAGCACACCAGGGTCTGGTTTCTCAGTGATCCAGTTTGTTTAATATTTTCAGAAGCACTCAACTGCCTCATAAAATCAGTGAGTCCATGCAGTGCTGAGAAGCTCCTCTGGCGATGTATTTATGGGACTTTGATGAAAACAAGGGGAAAAAACCCTTGTAAATAAAATATTGATCATTTGAATTCAAACCAGATCCATTTCTAGCATGTCCAGGGGACAGGGATAAAAGATGAGAGGGGCAGGTCATAAAGAACCTCAAAAAGGAAAATAAAACAGGTGGAAAATTCACAGCTCTGCAGGAATTACCTCCAGGAGACCTGGACATTTAAAACAGGAGCATCTGGAAAAGGACAACAAGGATCTAGCCAAGGGATGATGATTTCATGATTCCAGAAATTACTGCAAGCATCAATATTTTAGCAAATTCACTGTACTGAGCCTTTCAGCTGCTGGTGGGACAGACCATGGCTATCCCATCAGGAACAGAATTCCCTGGAGAGAATTACTGTCAGCTAAAGAAACTCTGTGATCATCCCAGATTCTCTGCATCCCATTCATCCCTAAGTCATCACGAGTTAAATCTCCCAGCACATTCCCTGAATCCATTAAAATGAATAAAATCACATTAAAAGGGTTTTTAGAGCCCTCTCCTACCCCCAAACTCTCCCATCCCGCAGGGAGAAAAGGGCAAACTGGGTCTTTCCATGTTTTCCTTCTTTTCCTGCAGTTATTGATGAAATCCTCAATGCAAGGGAATGAAGATGTTGCAGGTGGTTGGCATGAAAAATACACTGTACACAGATACCTTCATCTCGATGCAATTATTTTTTATGAGGCAAATGATTCCTCCTGCCTGACTTGCAGGCTGGGAATGCAAAGTGAAGTGTTTGGGAGAAGTGCTATTTAAAGCAGAGCACTCGTGTTTCGCTCAGATGGGAGAAAAAAAAGGGGGGGAAATAAAGCAGGAAGGCAAAGAGAAAGAATTTCCATCAATGGGAAAGATCTCATCAATAAAAATAGGGAGCATCACCACCCTCTGGGCTTGCAAGATGTCTGTAAATTCATTAATGATTTAGAAATTAAAGCCCACATCATCACAGACGCACTTTGAAGAGCACAGAATTTCAGTTGTCCATCTTCTCCCGTCATAAAATAGCTGAAAACTATAAGTCATCCTGTAATAAATTTATTTTTAGCATATTTCTTCAGTTTAAAACAGACAGAGGTGGAAATGGAATGTGGTTATGGAATTCTCTGCTTCGTTATGGGCATGTAGCAAGAAATAAACTCTTTTTTTTCAAGGCAAGATCTTGCACACCGTAACACATTTCGGGATGTTCTCAAGATTATTCCAATCTCTGCTGTTCTGACAACAGAAATTTAGATTTGGAGGAATTTATGCCTTTTCCAACTGTGTTTTTAGGTCCTGAGAAGTCACAAATAAGCCCAGCTCTCAGCCACGGAGGTGTCAGGAGGAGATTGCTCATCCTCTGGGCATCAGATGCCAATTATTTTTTAGGATTATTTTGTGACTTCTTGGGTTTAGCATTGCAGAGAAGCCCCTGTTGTTAAGTGACTCAGGACAGTGAATTCATAACAAACACAGGCAAGGAGGGAAATGCTCTCCAAAGGTGCCATGTCTGGGGAGAAAGGGAAACCCTCCCAGGAAAAAAGGGGTGGGAGGTTGACATGAAGCGAGACAAACATTGTATTATTTAATTTCCACAAAAGCAACAGGACAAACTGTTAGAAAAGCAGCAAAATCCAAGTATCAGAGGTGAATGATACAGTGAGAAGAGGTTTATTAAAGCTTTGCTCTGTTTAAAATTCCAGCTGTGACAATTTTGGTAATCACTGGCTCACTCTGGATCAGGAATTAATTTGCAGTCCCCCACCCACGCTGTTTCATCAATGAACTCACCTTGCAGTTCCTCTGACTTTTTAATAAGCACAAAGAACAGCAAGAAACAATTGGTGGCAGGTTGCAAATAAACTTCCCCCAGCTCAGGTCAATAAATGACATCCACAGTGACACAGGGCCACCCAGACAGGAAATCCCACCCCACATCACAGTTCAGTTTGACAAAGATTTAAAAACATTGTCAAGTTTCTTTTTCTTTTTTTGACACACAACATCTTTACAAGCCCTAACTTTAATCACTTTATTAACCCCTTTGCTCTGGGATCTCAGAACTGGAATGTGCCCAACATCCCCACTAATCAGAGGGTTAATTCTACTTATTCAAACTCTTTGCAGCTGTAGAAATGTGCAGAAAGGGAAATTTTACCTGAGCAGGGGGTGAAAGATGATGGTGATGTTCCTGGCTCCTGGTTTGCAGACAAACTTGGACCCGCCACCTTCAATTAAGTTATCATCTGGTCCTCCTGGAAAATAACGTGGAACAAGTTGTCTAACAGATCTCGACATCCCTTGATTTTCAGATAGCAAGTGATAATTAAACATTTAGCAAGCGATAATTAAACAGGAATTAAATGCTTCTTTCCTGGTGAAAGATCAGCGATTACCGCGAGGCTTCGCTCTCTGCCAGGGCAGAGGGAACAGTGCAGGTGGTGTTTGGAGGTGACTTTGGGCTCCTCATTCCAAAGTTAGGGACATTTTGGCACAAATCTGGCTCCTTCACATCAGGAGAAAAGCACCCAACCCCCTTGGCCACGGGGCTCAGGTGCGTTTTGAAGCCCACAGTGCTTGGAAAGCGGCTGGAGAGCAGCAATTCCCAGAATTTTCCTGCTTCCAAGTGCTGCCCCTCTGACTGGGAGTGGCACAATTCCAGCCTTGGTTTGGATGCCAGTGACTGACATTTTAACTCATTTATTGTATTTAGCATTATTGTTAGTGTACAGACACACATAATTGCAGAAGGATTACATGAGAGGTGCTTTAATTAATGGTGGCCAGTGTGCTAGGGGTACAAACTTAAATTTAGCTTTGTTGGCTTTGTTTAAAATACACATATTTATATTAATCATACCCATATAGTTCTATTATATGTGCTATTGTAAGTACATTTAATCACAGGTACAAATTCACATGGCCTACCAAAAACAATGCACAACATTCCTTTTCTACCTCCCTTGGATTTATGTTGATTTTCCCCATGCTTTTCAGAACATTTTTAACTCAGAACTTTTTAACCCTATACTAACATTATTCCTTCTTTTGAAAGTATTTTACATTATTATAATAAGTGCAATGATTTTAATTTATATAGTTTTTAGACCTGATGATTATTTTTAAATTTACAGTTGTTATAAGCGTTATTTTGAGCTGGAGAACGTGAGGATGATGGATGCAGGTTTTTGTTTCAGGTTAAGGCTTTTATTATTTTTTTGATTTTAGGATGCTCTTTTTGTTGGTTTTTTTTAATAGCATAGATTAACTAAATTGCTAAAAACACGATCAGTAGGATTATTAAATTCTTAATGATAGATTTCATTTACGAACTTCTCTTCTATTTGAACCTTTCCTACCTCCCTTGGATTTATGTTTGATTTTTACCATGATTTTCAGAATATTTTTAACTCAGAACTTTTTAACCCTATACTAACATTATTGCCTCTCCCAGAGTTCACTGCCAACTCTGAGTCCTGTAATTCCTACGTGGAACTTTCCCTTCTCTGAGCTCCACCTGGGTGAAAATGGGCTCTCAGCTACAGGAAAAATAAATTTGCAGAGTTTGGCAGCAAAACACAACTCAGGGAACATCATTTACACCCCACAGGCTCCAGGGTTTGGAGTGGCAATAAAACCTGACCAGTGTCACTGTGTCACTCCAAAATTACTTCCATAGGCAGCAGAGTACCTTAAATTTGGATATTGGGAGAGAAAAGAGAGGAAATATCAACTTTCTGAAAGCTCTGCATGTTCTGATAGCAACAAAACCCACGTGGAACCATTCCTGAAGAAAACACTTTGAGGACAACCTCAGACATAAACAAATCATGGAATGGTTTGGGTTGGAAGGGTCCTCAAAGCTCATCCAATTCCAATCCCCTGGGGACACTTCCCCTGTCCCAGGGTGTCCAACCTGGCCTTGAACCCTTCCAGGGGTCCAGGGGCAGCCCCAGATTCCCTGGAATTCCATCCTAGCGTGTCCCCAAAAAGGAACTTTGCCCAAGTTTGAATATCCCAGGTAATATCAAGCTCTTTCCATGTGAGCTCTCCTTAAAGATTGATAATAAATAATAAAGATAGAAGTCAATCAGGTTATTGGGGCAGCTTTAGAGGCAGGGAAGTGACCAAGCTTTGAAATAAAAACTATCCCAGCAGGTCATTGCAGTTTTTGACCTTGACATCTCCTCTGCCTCCAAACAAAAGAGATTTCTCGAAATGGGAAAGAGAAGCAACACAACTGATGAGGAAGTGACTCCATCCTTCTTTTCCAAGGGAATTTTATCTTTAATATTTTATCTTTTTGTGCTTTAGAACAATCAATCTACAGAAAAAACTCTGAATTTCTTTGACTCCTCTGCAGCAAAATGCAAGGAGTGAGCAGGTGCATACCAACACCAGCATTTCCACATCCTAAATAATCCCTCTAGGTCAGGAGGGTTTCCTACAAGAATTTCCATAGATGTGAGAGTAAAAGTCCCAGCACCAAATTCCCCAAGGAGTAGGAAGTCCTGGGAAAGTGGAATTCTGCAGTCACAACACTTCCAGAGCTACCTCAGCTCCTGGAATGAACCCTGAGCACACAGAGCTTCTTGATAAATCCTACCCCAACATATGGACTTGGGAAGCACAAAGCAACTGAAGACAGAGTTTTTTTAACTTTCCTGATGATATTTAGAAAGAGGCAGCTCTAAAAAAAAAAAACCAAAAAAAACAGGGATTTCAGCTGGCAGCATAAAGAGTGAACTCTCACAACGTGGCAGTTTAATCGGGGAAGAAAAGAGGCGCGAGTTCAAGGAAAAGAAAATTATTCACTTCCCCTGTTAATGTCAGATCCTGCAATTTCCAGTGGGCTCTGTGTCTGAACAGAATTATTGAGGAAAGCAGCCAAGCATGAGCTGCTGAGGCAGGGATGAGGAAATGCAGGCTCCAATTAAGAGAGGGGTGTTATTCTTGTTCCATCAAGTCACCCTGCACTAATCAATATTATTGACTGGGATGAACTCCACAGCGAGGAATAAAACAATCTGTCTGATCTGCTGGGCCAGATGATGATGGATTTGAGGAGAACAGAACCCTGGCACCAAGAGAAAAATGTGCTTTTACATCTCCTTGGCTCTCAGCCTTCCATTAATAATCGTGGGTGTTTTGCAGATAGGTGCAGGCTGGGAGGGGGGGGAAGGAATTTTGTTTGTATTTAAATATTTTACCCAAAAAGAGAGGCTGAGGTGTAATGTAAATCTTATTCCTGGTGATGTTTTGGACATCCCAACTAAATAGCAGTGCAACTTCAATGCCATTGCTCCTCCCACCTTCACTGCTCTAAACACTGGAGATTTGTTATGGAAAATCCTGGAGAAAATCCCCAAATGAGGAGTGAAGGATTCCTTTCCCTGCAAACTGGAGATCTCCACGGGGGACTCTCTTTGCTTGTATCAATATCTGAAATGTGTTATTTACATGGATCAGCCATGATTCCTCCACTGCAGCCAATTCCCTGTGCTGGAGAGCCACCAACATCTCCATAAAATACACCAGGAATATTCCTTCACCCTGGTTGATTCTACCAAGAGCATCTCCTGCAGGGAGGTGAATGATTGTTCATCCAAACAACCCAAATCTGGCAGCTCTGGAGAAACCAGGGAGCAGAGATTTCCAGAAGGGTTTGGGTGGGAAGGGACCTTAAAGATCACCCAGTTCAACCCCTGAATGGGCAGGGACACCTTCCATGGGCCAGGCTGCAGAGGAGGAAGGTCCCTGGCTGGGGAGAGAAGAGAGTCCAGAAGGAAATCCATGGCACGCTGCTCCAGGGATGGAGCACCCTATGCTCTGGAGTCAGGCTGAGAGAGTGGGAAGGCATTGTTCTCATGGAGAAGGGAAGGCTCCAGGGAGGATTCCAGCACATTCCAGAGCCTGCCTGCAGGGTGCGCCACGGAGCGTGGAGAGGGACTGGGGACAAGGACACAGGGACAGGACACAGGAAGGTCACACTCCAGAGCCGCAGCAATGGATGGGAGTGTGGGCAAGGAATTCCTGGCTGGAATGGGAAATTGCCAGAGCGCTGGTGCTGCATCCCTGCAAGTATCAAGGAAAGGATTGGAGCAAGCCTGGGAGGGGGGAGGTGTCCCTGATGAGCTAACCAGGTCCCTTCCCACCAAAGCATCAAGGATTCTGGGATTGGGGACACTAGGGAATCCATCCCCTGGATTTTTCAGGGAAATGGGGAGAGAAACGAGAGGAAAGGAAGAGAGACCTTCCTGGTTTCCTGAGAGGATTACCAAGGCGAAGCCCATGGGCTCCATTCATTAATGTCTGGAGAGGAGGCTGGAGGCAATGTCCGGGCGGGGAGTGTTGGGAATTGTTCTCTGGAGAAGGGAAGGCTTGCAGGGAGAGCTTAGCACATTGCAGGGCCTGTAAGGGGCTCCAGGAGAGCTGGAGAGGGTACGGGGACAAGGAACAGGGCAGGACACAGGGACTGGCTTACACAGTGCAGAGGGCCAGCAGGTGGATGTGGGCCAAGGAATTCCTGGCTGGAATGGACTGCCAGAGCAAGCTGGGGGCTGCCCTGATCCCTGGGAATTCCAGGGCCAGGTTGGACAGTGGGGCTTTGGAAACGCCCCTTGGGACAGTGGGAGGGGGTCCCTGACCATGGAGGGTGGCACTGGATGGGCTTGAATGTCCTTTCACCAACCCAAACATCCATTATTATAAAAAAGCGCGAAATAAAGCCTTTTTTTCTCTCCGTATCAATGGCTACAGGACTCCAATTGGAGCCTCTCGAACCAGAGCTGAGTGGCAAATTCTGCACTTTTGGCATGTGTTCCAGGACAAAGCTCCCAAACTTTCCCCATCTCTCTGGACGCCCGTTGTGTACAGTGTTCCTTGGCAGGAACAAAGTCTTGCTGGTGTAATCTGCCCAATAATAAATTATGAGGAACAAAAGAAAAATAAGATAAAATTGGAGCTGAAGTGAAAATTTGTTCCCGAGTTAAATGACACCCTTCATGCCGTGTGCAATTGAAGTGTGCCACTGAATTTGTCACTGCAAGTGGTGACAGAGACAGGGCATTAGTGCAGAGCTCGAGTGGTCCTGAAATGGAGCCTCAAATGTCAGGCTTCAGCATGAAAAAGGAGCATGAGCAGGGAAACTGGATCTCCTGAGGTGCTGAAAGTCAGAATAAAATCTAAGATGAGCTTAGTTTTCCATTATGACTCGGTCGTTAAAATTTAATGTTGTAAGAATGTCTTCAGGTTTAAGGGAAAAATGTCAGGCGATTCTCAGGATGGTTGGGTGGACAGGGACCTTAAGGATCCATCACAGTGCCACCCCAGTTCCATGGCAGCGGACACTCCACCATCCCAGACTAGTCCCAGACCCAATGTTCAGCCGGGACTGGAAATGGCAGGATGGCAGGGGCGCCCAGCTGCTGTGGGAATCCTTCCAGCCAGGAATTCCTGCCCACATCACATACATGGATGCCCTCTGGCAATGGGAAGCATTACCTGTGTCTGTCCATGTGTTCTTGTCCCACAGGTTGCCGGTCTCCAGCTCTCCTGGAGCCCCTTCAAGCCACGTTTTGAATGTGTGGAAGCCTCTAAACCCTGCAGCCTTCTCTTTTCCAGGACAACATCCCAGTTTCCCAGCCTGATCCAGAAGCAGAGAGAAGGGAGCAATGGATGCTCTTTTAAACGTACATTCCCAACACCAAAACATTTGGGATTGGCACTCTTTCACTCTGTCAACATGAAGGAGGAACCTCACACTTTCTCTTGAAGTTTATCTGCCTTGACAAACAGAGAGAAGAGGTAGCCAGCACCTTGCAAGATTTGCTGTGCAGGGTTTCAAATTCTGGTAAGTAATGTAGTAAGTTCTTGTTTTTTAACAACATACTGAGAAAAGCGCCCTCTGTCTCTCACACAAGGGCTAAAAGAGGGTGACTTCTTTTTTGATGTTCTTATGCTGCACTTCAGGAGCCATCAGACGCTTACCTCATTGTTTCAGGGTTATCTGTCTAAATGTGTTTTATCCTACTTTCTGCCCACTGTTTCATAGTCCTACCCGTTCACGAAAAACTTTGTTAGAAATGATCCAGGGCTATGTGTTGGCTTGACGAATAAAATCCCCCCCTTGTCCATAGAACATCCATGTATTTAATTTTCATTTGGTGATCAACTGGAATTGTCTTTTTTTTTCTAGCATACTATCCACACAAAATGCAGCGGAGCCTTATTTGTCGTTGGATAACTCTATATGACTCCCTTGATATCACATCCTGTGTAGCACAGGATGGGTTCATGATTCACTGCCATGCACAATTTCACTTTAAAACAGTTCAAGGCATGGATATGAAGAATTCACTGGGGCCCCTATCCATGATAAGAGCACTGGCCTAGGGAGCCACTCCAGCTTCATCTATGAGAACAGCGGAAAATAAAGAAGAATAAAGACAAGGCTTTGATAGCAACAATTCGAGCATCCCCCAAACACTCCTGGCAGCTCTTCCACTTGGGAGCAGCACAAGCTGAGAGCAGGAAAGGACCCACCGTTTTCCCTGGACTTGGTGTCCCTTCAAAGGTTTTGAGTGTGTCGGTGAATCAACACACCGGTATTGCGTGCACATCATCCTCCCTTTTAGGATCGAGATTTCAAATATCAATTCAGCGTTACAAGGAGGAACCGTGAGGAAAAGCAAAAAAGTATACCCAATAGCAAGAGCAATAGACCGGTAGATCAAAAAACCGCATTCAGCCAGAGGAAGGTGGCATGATCTGTGACCCCACAGCACATGTGGAGTTTTAAGGCAAATCTCCTGCACTTCTTTCACTATTTTCGTGCATGAGATACACCCCAATAAATCTCAGAAATGATTTGGGTTGGGAAGTTCAAACCCCCATGACATGGGCAGGGCACTCCCCACTGTCCCAGGCTGCTCCCAGCCCCAGCGATCAAACCTGGCCTGGAAAATTAGACGGGAGCACAGGAGGGCAGCCCAGCTGCTCTGGCAATTCCAGTCAGCCAGGAATTCCTTGCCCCACATTCCCAGCAAGTGCTCGCCCTTGCACTGTGGAAGCTTCCTGTGTCTGTCCCTGGTCATTGTCCCAGTCCCTTCCCAGCTCTCCTGGAGCCCCTCTAAGGCCTCTGGAAGTTGTGGCAATGATTCTCTGGGAGCCTTCCCTTCTCTAGCTTTTTTGAGATCCCCCACAGCTCTACCAGCTGGCTCCTGACACAGGGAGGACACTGAATATCAGGTCTGTTGTATCTCCTGCATGATCTCAGCAGTGATTCACTAGCATGGCACTCACACATTTGCAATATTTCACGTGGAACCACCAGCAACAAGTTATTCAGCTCCAAATTCTTTGCGTTGTCTCTGAAATCCTCAAACTTGGTCCTTCGACATCCCAGATAGGTTTGGGTGGGAAGGGACCTTAAAGCACACCAGTGCCACCCCTTGCCATGGGGCCAGGGACACCTTCCCATGTCCCAGGTGCCAGAGCTCACCAACACCAACTGGCCTTGGACATTCCCAGAGGCATTTGGGGGATTATTTAGGCAACATTTTTCGGTCTGTTCTCTGTAGATGATGTTTTTGTTCACGCTGCCTCCCCCCACCGAACTAGGCAGTGATGTGACCCTGCTAGACCTGGCACATGGGGGAAGAGGAATGACGGGAACTGATAGCACAGATAAAAAAAATCCACTCTTTACCACAATAGACAGAATGATAGCTCCAGCCAATACTTGATACTCCTTGCTTGAGGGGAGAAGCAATTAGCGAGTTTCCTTACAGAGGAAAAGATTGCAATCTCTGTGATTGCTTCCCTTAATAACATGCTCTTCTTTTAATCACTGGCAAAGTGGAATTTATACCTCAGACATCATGGAATCTGGGCTGTGGTTAAAAAACACCACAGTGGCACCCACATTTCCAAAACTCAACAGGATCAGAGGGATGCCTGGAACTCAGAAGACCCGAAATCGATCGGGAATTAGGTCGGTAAACACTTGTAAAGTCACTGGCTGCGTCAGACCTTGGGCGAGGAACTGCAGGGGCACGAAACATTCACCATGGAGAGCAGTTCGGCAGAGGTGATGAGTGACCTCCAGAGCTGCTCCCAGCTTCCAGTGCCTGAAAAAGGGCACAGAGCGAGGGGACACCAAATGGCACGAGCCAAGGCACAGGAGACCCTAAAGCACAGCACACCCTGCTGACATTCTCCAGGCACGCTGGAAAATACTTAAGTTGCAATTGAAGGTTATAAAGTTCATCGCATTTTCAAGTTTTTCATCTGTGATAACTTCCAGCCCTTCTCCAAAAGCAGCTGTGGGAGTGAGGGCCTCAGCTGTCCGGGGTTGGTTCCAACCTAAAATCCTTCCAGAACACTAACAAATGTTGGGCGAAAATTTTTTTTTTTTCTTCAGGGATGGTCTCACTCACTCAAACGTAAGAGTGCCTTCCCAAATCCTACCGTATAAAGATGGGGAAAGAAGGAATGGAAGGGATTGGGATATAAAAGAGCAAGTATGGCTCCGGCGCAGGCTGGGCGGACCGCGCCTGGGACTATGTTTTCCTGCGAGAGGGCAAGGGCAGCAGTGGGAGAGTTCCAGCCATTGCGGAGCTGAAGGGCTCCAGGAGCGCTGGGAGCGGATGGGACACAGGCGACCAGGGCGACCCAGGCACAACAGGGAATGGCTTCCACTGAGAGGGCGCAATGATGGAGCGTGGAAGCGACTCATGGTGGAATGGAATTCCCAGAGAGTGGAGCTGCCACTGATCCCTGCAATGACAAGGAGGGGATACCGGGACCTGGCGGTGTTGACCTGCTGGCAGACGAGGAAGGTGGCAATGGTCCAGGGCTTGCGCCCCGAGTCCTTTCCATCCAAACACTTGGGATCGAGCCAGCGTGGAGTGGGCGCCGGTGGCTAGATCCAACTAACCATCTTTCTTAACCGAGAAGGGAACGTAGATTTATCCAAGCAGTAGGTGTAAGGAGGACAGAGTACGGGATTCACAGAAACCAAGGCTGATGTGACCCTGAACGTGGCTCAACCTTCCAGGGCAAGCTGGGCGAGATGTCACAAAACAGGCGCCAACGTTTCATCCTGTTTAAAATTTCATGTTTCGACTCCAGTTTATTCTTGAGCACAGAATAATGCTACCAACGACAACGATCCAAAAATTCTGCTAAAACAAGCTTACCAAGCCGGGGGGGGTTAAGAGCTGGCAAATTACACACAGATCCTGTTTGATGCAGCCCCACAGCCACTGCTCTGCCATATTGACGTGCTGATGTTCCCACCCCCCCCCGGCTCCCTTATCCGCCTTTGTCTGAGATCCAAACACCATATGCATTTAAATAAGTTGATCTTTAATGTTTTTCCCCAAAACTCATATTTATTAGTTGATCAACTCATCTGCCCTTGAAAAACGGGCGCCGTGACTAGGCTTTTTCAACAGCAGCACAAAGGTTGGAGGTTCAATTTGAGGCTCTTTATCATTTGGTCACCGCTGTCAGCCACATATGTAAAGTCTCCTTCCAGCTACGAAATTGTTTAAATGATAGTTTTCTCCTCCTTTTTCTGTTGTGGTTTTAATTTTTTTTTTCCCTTCCCCCAGGAACACGACTGAATGAGGCACTTGATTATGGATTTGCTCACCTTGCTATTTAGGATTTTGTTGGTTTGACATAAAACTCCACGGTACAGACTATTGAGCCTGTCACCAGAGCCATGGCTGCAGCAGAATCCTTATACCTGAGCGGGAAAAGGCCAATGGAGTAATGAGCTGTGATTAATCCCACTGCATCCACTTGTCAATGTTCCTGATCTGTAGCTTTATTCCTTTCTCTTATCTCCTGTAGCAGCAAATGGCCTCTACCTGAGTATTTA
>CM031879.1:410376-429602 GCA_018697195.1 Certhia americana
GATCCAATTTGGAGCTTCTGAACCAGAGCTGAGCCTGGCAAATTTCCTCACTGTTGAGTGTGTCCATGAAATCTCGCCCCAAACTTCCCATCTCTCTGGAAGCACCGTTGTTGTAGCAGTTTTCCTTTCCATGAACAAATATTTGCTGGGTTATCTGCCCAATAATAATTAATGAGGAACCAAAAGAAATAAGGAAACTTTGGAGATGAGTGAAATTGTTCACAGAGCTAATGAACCCCTTTTTTTCCTGCCGTGCTTGGCAATGAAGTGTGCCCACCTGAAATGTCACGCAAGTAGTTGACAGAGACAGGGCCCTTAGGACGAGAGCTCCGATGTGGTTCTGAATGGAGCCTAAAATGTCAGGCTTCAGCATGAAAAAGGAGATGACAGTGAAAACGTAATCTCTGCAGGTGCGAGAAAGTCAGATAAACCTTAGGGAGCTTTAGTTTTCCATTCTGCTCGGTACTTACATTTAAATTTTTGTAAGAATTTCTTTTCATGTTTTACAGAAAAATGTCAGCTGAATCTCAGATGGGTTTGTGTGGAAGGGACCTTCAAGGACATCCATTGGCCACCCCATTCATCCATGGCAGGGACACCTCCCACCATCCCAGACT
This sequence comes from Certhia americana, assembly GCA_018697195.1. Lineage (NCBI taxonomy): Eukaryota > Metazoa > Chordata > Aves > Passeriformes > Certhiidae > Certhia > Certhia americana. The sequence goes on from CM031879.1 coordinate 410,994, forward strand.
GTTCCCATCCCCAATGTCCGCCTGGCCTGGTCCATTGCAGGGATGCAGGGGCAGCCCCAGCTGCTGTGGGAATTCCAGTCCATCCAGGAATTCCCTGCCCCTCCCATCCATTGCTGCCTCTGCAACTGGGACCATTCCCTGTGTCCTGTCCCGGTGTCCTTGTCGCCCCAGTCCCTCTCCGCTCTCCGGGACCCCTCAAGCCACTGGAATTGCTGGAGAAGCCTCCCTGCAAGCCTTCTCTTTTCGCAGGACAACATTCCCATTCTCCCCACCTGTCCCAGAGGCAGAGTGGAAGTGGAGCAATTGGATTATTTCTTTAAAGTCCATTCCACCCAAAAACCATTTTGGGATTGCACTCTTTCACTCTTCCAACATGCTAAGAGGACTCACACATTTCTCTTTGCATTTATCTTTTTCCTGAAAAGACAGAGAGCAAGATGTAGCTCACCCCTTGCAAATTTGCTTGCAGGTTTTAAAATTCATGGTAAGTAATGTAGTATTTCTTTTTCTTTTTAACAACATACTGGAGAAGCGGTGCCCTCTTGCTCTCACCAAGAGCTAAAAGAGGGTGAGATTTCTTATAAGCTTCCACTCAGGAGCTCATCAGACGTTACCACAAAGTGTCATTGTTTCAGGTTTTATCTGTCTAATGTGTTTTTAATCCTCACTCCTGCCACGTTTTCAATCCAAACAGTCACAACTTTCAGACAAGAAGGTATTTTTCTTTGAGAATTAACTCGCCTTTCCAAAACAGCCAAGAAATATCATTTGGGATCAATGGAAACAGCATACCCCAAAAGTATGAGGAGCTCGGGGAAACTTCAGCTCCTTTCCCATCCCTGTTTAGCAACAGGATGGGTTCATTTGGATCTCCCTCGCCATGCACAATTCAACTTAAACAGGTTCAGCATGGAATGAAGAATTCCTGTGGGGACCCCTCTCCATGATCAGCACCTTGTCCTAGGGAGTCCACGCCATGTTAATTCTTGCAAACAGAGGAATAAAGAAGAATAAAGCCAGGCTTTGAAGCAAGCAATTTGAGCAAGCAACCATCCTGGCAGCTCTTCCCTCTGAGGGAGCGAGCACAGCTGAGAGCAGGAAATGAACCAGTTTCCCCTTGCATTTTGCTTCCCAAAGGTTCTTGATGTGGTGGGAATCAACACCACGGTTATTGCTTGCGCACATCATCCTTTTAGGCATGGATTTCAAATTTCATTCAGCGTTAAAAGGAGGAAACGCAAAAGATACCAAAGAAGAGCAAAGCAAGTGATCACAAAACAGCTCGCAGAGAGAAGGGACTGATCTGTGAACAGCACAACTTTGAGTTTTATAATGGAAATCTCCTGCATTTTCATATTTCTTGTGCATTAGACCCCCCAAATAATCTCAAATGATTTGGGTGGAAGTTCAAACCCCCCTAGCCATGGAGCCCAGGGACACCTCCCACTGTCCCAGTGCTGCCCAGCCCCAGTATCCAACTGGCCGGGAACATTGAGGGATGCAGGGGCAGCCCAGCTGCTCTGGCACATTCCCTTCCATCCAGGAATTCCTTGCCCACATCCCATCCATTGCGGACCCTCGCACTGGGAAGGCCATTCCTGTGTCCTGTCCCTGGTCCTTGATCCCCATTCCCTCTCCAGCTCTCCTGGATCCCCTTCAGTGACCTGGAAAGTGCTGGAAGCTCTCTCTGAGCCTTTCCTTCTCTAGCTGAGTATCCCGCTGCTCCAGCCCTGGCTCCATGGATCACAGAGGACATGAATATCATGTCCTGTTTTTTTCTCCTTCACTGATTCTCAGCAGTGGATTCACATGCATTAGTGCAATCACACAATTTCAGTATTTTCACGTGAACCAAGCACAAGTTATCAGCTCGCAAATTCTTTTGCGTGTCTGAAATCCTCAAACTTGGTTCCTTTCATAGAATCCCAGATGGTTTTGGGTGGAAGGGACCTTAAATCCACATCCATGCCACCCCTGCCATGGGCCAGGTCGCACCTCCGCACTGTCCCAGGTTGCCCAGAGCTCCACCAACCTGGCCTGGCATTCCCAATAGGATTTGGTGGGGGGAGGGTTTTCAGGCCATTATTTTTCTGTCTGTTCTGTCTAATGATGATTTTTGTTCCCCGCTGCCCTCCCCCACCCCACAAACGGCAGGACATCATAGACCCCTGTCGACTGGCCACATGGGAAGAGGAATGATGGAACTCGATGCACCAGAAAAAAAAAATCACTTAATCACAAATAGACAAGATAAGCTCCAGCCCATACTTGATTACTTCCTTGCTTGATGGGAGAAGCATTTAGCAGAGGCTTTCTTACAGAGGAAGATTTGCATTTCTTGTTTGCTTCCCTTAACCCTTCTCTTCTTTTAATCATGGCAAGTGGTAATTTATACATAGACCATCAGGAATCTGGCTTGATGGTATAAAAACACACAGGCACCCTCATTTCCCAAAATCAACAGAGATCAGAGTGATGCTGGAAACCCCCCCAGAAACCCGAAATCGATGGGCATTAGGTGGTAACAACTTAACTTGTAAAGGCACTGGCTGCTGTCAGACTTGGGCGAGGAACCTGCAGGGTCAGGAAGGGAGCTCGGAGGTGATTGAGTGAAATCCAAGAGCTGTCTCCCATCTTCCAGTGCCTGAACAGGCCACAGAGGGACACCAAACTGGCACAGGCCAAGGGCAGGATACCCCTAAAGCCACAGCACACCCTGCTTGACATCTCTCCCAGTCACGTCTGGAAACTACTTTAAGCTTGCCTTGAAGTTATAAAGTTCATCTCATTTCAGTTTTTCCATCTGTGCTAATTCACCCCAGCCCTTCTCCCAAAAGCAGCCTGTGGGTGAGGGTCCCCAGTGTGGGGAAGGTTCCAACCTAAACTTCCCATGGAACACTAAAAAAAATGTTGGGCAGAAATTAAGGGATGGTCAAAATCAAGTAAGAGGCCTCACAAATCCTTACATGTATACAGATGGGAAAGAAGGTGGGAAGGGATGGGATAAAAGGCTCCAAGGTCTGGAAGCCCGGCTGGGAGAGCTGGGAATTGTTCTCCTGGAGAAAAGGCTTCAGGCGTAGTTCCAGCCATTGCAAGGGCACTGAGGTGCTCCCGGAGAGCTGGAGGGACCTGTGGACAAGGCACATGGGACAGTACACAGGGAATGGCTTCCCACTGCCAGATGGCAAGCAATGGATGGATGTGGGCAAAGGAATTCCTGGCTGGAAATGGAATTCCACAGAGCAGCGGGGAGCGGAGCCCCTGCATCCCTGCAAGTCCAAGGCCAGTTGGATCACCCTTGAATGATGTAGGTGTCCCTCCTGACAGGGGTGGCACTGGATGCTTTAGGGGTCCTTTCCATCCAAACCCACTCTGGGATCTGATCAGGCTGGAGCTGCTGTTCGGTTGCAGATACAAACTCTTTCTTCAACCCTGAAGGAAAAGTGATTTCCCCAAAGCAGGAGAGGCAGATCTGGGTTCCAGCCACAAGACTGATGTGACCTCTCTGACCCTGATCAGGTTTCTGCATTTCAGTTCCTCAAAAGGGGAATTGAGATTGTGGCTCCAACCTTCCCCTGGCAAAGCTGTTTCAAGAAATGTCACAAAAAAGGCGCCAACGTTTTATTCCCTGTTTTAAATTCATGTTTCGACTCCAGCTTTCTCTTGAGCACAGAATAATGTCCCAAACTGACCAACGATTCCAAAATTCCTGCCTGAAACAGCTTCTCCAAGCATGTTCCCAGTGGCACATCCCCGGATTCCTGGTTTGGATGCAGCCCCCCAGGCCCTGCTCTGCCATATTGCTGTGCTGATGTTCCCACCCCCTCCCCGCTCCCCTATCCCGCCTTGTCTGAGATCCAACACCATATGCATTTAAATAAGTTGCTCTTTAATGTTTCAAAACCTGATTTATTAGTTGCTCACACTCCATCTGCCTTGAAAAACGGCGCCGTGCCTCGGCTTTCACAGCCTGCACAAAAGGTTGGGGTTCAATTTGAGGCTCCTTTATCATTTGATCACCGTGTCAGCCACATATGTAAAGTCTCCTTCAAGCTACAGAAAATTGTTTAAAATGCATATTTCTCCTCTTTTTCTTGTTGTGGTTTTTAATTTTTTTTTCCTCCTCTCCCCCAGGCCACACGACTGAGCAGCAGGCACTTTGATTAATGGATTTGTCAACTTGCATATTTAGGATTTTGTTGGTTTGCCTAAAACTCCCCGTGTACAGATCTGAGCTCTTCCAGAGCATGGCTGCAGCAGAATTCCTTATCCTGAGCTGGAAAAGGCACTGGAGCTAATGAGCTGTGATTACTCACACCCTGCATCCACTTTTACACTGTTCCCTGCTCCGAGCTTTCTTCCTTTATCTTATCTCCTGTAGCAGCAAATGGCTCCTACCTGAATTTTTTATATCCCTGACATGTTTTCTATTCAGTTGTAATGTCAGAAAGGAAAAAAAACCACCGTGAGGTAACAAAAAGCAAGTGAAATAAAGTAAGATATTTCCTGACAGTGTCATTTGCTGGTTTATTTTCTTACAAGCTGTTTAACTCTAAAATCCCCCTATTACATCTATCTCTCTCTTTTGTTTTTTTGTTTTTTTTTTTTTTTTTTTAAATGATTATTTTTTATTTTAGAAGCTCCAGGACATTTTAGACAAAGGAACTGGCTGGAATTACAGAAGGACAAAATGATTTGGGTGGGAAGGGATCTTAAAGATTGTCCAGTTTCAATAGGCAGGCACACTTTCCACTATCCCAATGTCCAACCTGGCCTTGGACATTCCAGGGATGCAGGGGCAGCCCCAGCTGCTCTGGCAATTCCATTCCAGGCAGGAATTCCTTGCCCACATCCCATCCATTGCTGCCCTCTGGCACTGGGAAGCCATTCCCTGTGTCCTGTCCCTCCATCCCTTGTCCAAGTGACAAATAAAATGTTGTCTGGTTTCCTGGAAGAAGCAGACACAGAATTATGGAATATTGGGGTTGGAAAAGATCTCAGTGATCATTGAGTCCAACCAAGGGGACTAAAAATTCTTTAGTTTTTACCCTGATGGTAAAAGAGAGGATTTTGAGGCTGTCACACAGCTGGGATGCAGCAGCCCCCAGGAAAGCTGTCATGGGCTTGTTTTCCATGTATTAATGAAGGAGTCGGTTCTAATGAAGATAAATTCACCAAACTTTTGACAAGGCTTGAGAACACTCCAAACAAAGCAGGTAAAACGAGGCAGAATAAGTCCTCCTCAGTGATTCCACACCGGGATGCCTCCATAAATTTACACCACCAAAGAAACCTCCTGACTCCTCGTCTGGGGATGAATTAATTTTCCAGCAATATGCACAATGATCCCCACTAATAACCCAGCTGTTCCCCCCGGGAATGGCAGTGGATTGTCCATGGCAGTGCACAAAATGCACAGAGCCACTCCCTGCAGGGACAGGAGTGGGACCTGTCAGGCAGCATCCTTCAACCTGTTCATCCATAATCTCCTTCAGATGGGTTTCCCCACCTCCTCGTCCCCCCTCGCTTTGTTTGGGCCTGGAATTCAATCAAAGCTGAATTAAGACTTGAGGAAACAACCCCCACTGTGGTGCCTGGTAATTCGTGAGCTCGGTGTTAATTTTGTTACAGCTTTTATTTCTTGCATTTTCATGCGGAGTTGCTCCCCCTGAGACCGTCACTGATATTGGCACCAAACCCCAGGGGCTGCAACCAAACTCAAATGCCAATAAAGAGGAGGGGGCTCAGCCCTCAGAGACATCAGAAATTGCAGGAAAACAGCCAGAACTTTAATCACAAGTCTTTCAAATGCAGCCAGGGATTTAGAAATGCTGTTATTGTAGGATATGACCCTAATTCAGTGTTAATCAAAGCCACTGGTGGCACAAGAAGAACCTGGTGATTTAATAAAACACCATTTCACAGCAGCCACTGTGTCAGGATCAGAATGTTTCCAATATCACAAATTCCAGAGAGAAGGCTGGCCAGCCTTTCCTGTATGTTTCTGTACATTTCTAACACCAGGAAATTTGACTTCCCTTAAATAACAACCACGGACTCGGTTTTATAGAAAATTTTTTATTGATTTCCTTATTTTTGTTTCCTTTTTAATCGTTGCTCCTGCTGCACAGGTAGCAAGGATAAGAAAATTGGAGCAGGTTGTGCAGAGAAGCTGCCCCATCCCTGGCAGTGTCCAAAGCCAGGCACCCTGGGACAGTGGAAGGTGTCCCCACCCATGGCAGGGGTGGCACTGGATCATTTTTAAGATCCTTTTTCAGTCTAAACCATTCTATCAATTTATGAAAAGCTCAGGAAGTACATGTGGAAAAAAAAAAATCAATTATTACAAATTTCCTTATTTTTAATTTCACTTAAAAGCTTCAACAGTTAAAAGCTAAAGAAGCCAAACTTGAATGTTTCAGCTTCACCAGAAAAAAGAATTTATTTGTGGTGACTGCTGATTCAGCAGCTTCCACCTACAGGAACTGAGCAGTTGGTGAGGTCTGAAAATCTGGAATCTCCAAATTATTGGAGATTATAATCTTATAATCTTATAATTTCCAAATTAAAGGAAATTTGTGCTCTCATGTTCAGCTGCAGGAAGCAGAAGCACCCACTGGTACAGGGCAACCAGAATTGGCAAAAGCAAAAAAGTCAACATGACATCAAGCAGATATTTTAAAAGAAGGGAGAAAAACAACACAACCCAAAGTTATTCCAACGCCCTGAAGCACATTCCAGGCTGTCCAAGCTGAGTTGTTGCTGCAGCCTGAAAATCCAGAGTTGCCTCTTTAAAAAAAAGATGGAAATCCTCCCTCACTGGAGCAGAGTGGGGAGTTCAGAGCTCCCCTGTGCTCTGCTCCTCACCCTTCAGCTTCCAACAGCCACAAAGTGACTGAAAACCTCAGCTTGGCAAGGAAAACCAGGAACAGAAGAGGCCAAATTGTAGGGAAGGAGAATTCCAAGAGCTCTTCCCTCACCCACAGCTGGGGAAAGCAAACACAGGTGACACAGGGAAAGGGATGGGCTCTTTGGAGCAACACTTGGGAATAAGAAGTCCCAGAACTCAGCAGAAGCTGCAAAGTTCAAGTTTCCCACCGTCTCCTGAATTTTGAGGTTTGGATCAAACTTCCCTCTAAGGTGCTCATGGGCACTGTAGAATCAGAGAATCATTAATAATAATAATAATAATAATAATAATAATAATAATAATAATAATAATAATAATAATATCCTGAGTTGGAAGGGATCCATGGATGGAGGAGCAGCCCCAGCTGCTCTGGCAATTCCATTCCAGCCAGGAATTCCTTGCCCACATCCCATCCATTGCTGCCCTCTGGCACTGGGAAGCCATTCCCTGTGTCCTGTCCCTGTGTCCTTGTCCCCAGTCCCTCTCCAGCTCTCCTGGAGCCCCTTCAGGCCCTGCAATGTGCTGGAAGCTCTCCCTGCAGCCTTCCCTTCTCCAGGTGAACATTCCCAGCTCTCCCAGCCGGGCTCCAGAGGGCCTCCAGCCCTGGAGCAGCTCCATGGATTCCTCTGGACCTCTCAGCCCCAGCCAGCTGCTGGAGTAAAGATCTCCCTCCATTTGCAAGAAAATATCCAGATGAAATATTAGGAGGAATCAAAATAAAGCTGTGAACAAGAGATGCTGCCAGAGAATGAATTTAGGCTGATATAAAATAGGTTTATAGCATTAAAATAAAGCCATGCCACAGTAAGTGCTGAATTCCTTGTCTGCTGAGCTGGGATTACAGCTGGAATTTTGGTTGTAGGGGATAAAAACCCCTCAACATTCTGCTGGCAGGGAGCTGAGAGCTCTGCCAGGAGGCTGCTCCCCATTCCAGAACACGATTCCATGTTCCCCATGGAATCACCAGGGATGGAGGTGGAAAAAACCCCCTGGGAATGAAGGACAAACCTTCCAAGGCACTGGAGGAGCTGCTAGCACTGAACTCAAGAGACTGCAGGAAAGAACAGGGAAGGGAAGCAGCTGAAATCCCAGAAATCCATTGTCCAAACATCCATTGTTCCCGAAATAATGGGCTCCAGGAGCAACCCTGCCTCAGGTGCTGCTTTTGTCACACTTAACACACCTCAAGCCAGAGCTCTGAGCAACCCATTGCTATTTTTACATCTCTTTTTACCACATAACATCCTTCCCTAATGACACTTTTACACATATCCCTGTTCAAGAGACTTGTGCTTCGTATTTCATCTATTTTTTTTATTTTTTTTTTTTTTTTTTTTGGCAATAGATCACATGTCCCAGTGCTCCACACTTCCACACAGGCTCCTTTCCCAACCATCTGCTTGTTGAACTAATTCAAACTATTATCAGTTTTACCTCCAAGAAAAGAGACTCCAAGCTTCAAGGAGAGCTCCAATTGCACCAAGGGAGGGGAAAAAGCAGCACAAACCCCCCCCAGTTTAACAATGAGAGAAATGTCAAGAAATAGAAATGTCAAATCCCTTAGGGTGAGGAAAAAAATAAATTCCAACTCCAGCTCATCTCCAAGCACTGTATTTTGTAATGAAATTACAACTCCATAGTTCTTCCTGAGGGAAAAGCTATTCCAACTAATCAGAGCATTGTTTTTTGTTTTTTTTTTTAAAGTTCAAAACAAATGCAGGGTTGTCGATACAGAATTCATGCCCTGGTTGTCAGGAGCTGCCTTTAACTCTCTGCAAGCAAAAAAACCCTCTGAGCTTTGTCACCAAAAGCTGCAAAATGGCTCAATATGGAAACAATTCAGAATATCTCAGGGTTCTCATGGACTCCCAGACTGGTTTGGGTTGGAAAGGACCTTAAAGATCATTTCATTCCACCCTCCTAGTGGAGCATCCATGTGGCTCCATAAACCTTGTCTCTATTTTCCATGTAAACCTTGGAGAAAAGGGACATTAACAAAACCAGGAACGTCCTTTTCAGCCAGAAACTTCAAAGTTGTGTATTAAATATTAAATAAGGTCTGTACACAACTGTGACTGTGAAGCTCTTGGAGTTCAGCTCCTTCATCCAGGATCTCTCTGTGTCATTCAAGGGATCCTTCCTCCATCCTCATCCTCTGCTTGGCAAATTCAGCCAAATTCCAAGAGACTTTGAATTCCAGGAGCTTTGTCAGTGTCCCTGTAACAGCCAGGAATGGAAAAATGCACCAGACAGAGATGGAAAATCAGACAATTGTTTTTGTTGGAAAAACGAAATGCATCATTGAAATGAAATCATCAAATGCATCTCCTTCTCCCTGCAGATAAATCCAAACGTGCTGCATCTCTTCTGACTGTTTTTTTCCTCAAGGAATTGCTTTTTATTAGCAAAATCAGATTTAAGAGTGAGTAGAATTCTTTTGGAGTAGTTCCTCATTAGGTTTTACCACCTCAAGATTTCAATTCTCTTTAAAACTATTTACACACTGGATATATTTTTTTTGCCTGTGACTGGGTATATTTAATTATTGATGAAACCTTCAACTTCCTTAATTGAAAGCCAGCAGGATGGTTTAACTTCATTTCAGGGACGACACCAAACATGCTCGTGGTGGTGGTGGCACTGTAGATACTTCCAGATGTGGGGGCAGAGCACAGGAATCCACAAAATTCCTCTCCAAAACCATCCCAAAGCAAACGTGGAGCAAATAAAATCCTCCTGCCTTCAGGAAGAACAGGAGCCTCTGCACCCAACCCCAAAAAGGCAGCTCCTTTCTGACCTCCACTCCTCACTGCATTTAAATCAATCTGTTTATGGCTGTTTGGAGACCTGAAAACCAAAGCCTCAGCCTGCCATTAATATTTTAATTGAATCCATGAATATTCATGATGGGTTTGCTTCTTTAGAGGACAAGATCCGATAATTAAATAATTCTAATATGCAAATGTGTTCCTGTCATGACACCTTGCCTTCATCTACATTACAAAACTGAGGCAATTTTAGCTCTTTCATTATTTATGTAATTCTGGTTCTACTGGCTGATTTTCTTGTTCTGGACTAACTCAGGCTCTTGACACAGAAGGCAAATCTCAGTTACTGGATCAGTCATTATGGACAATTACAGTCATCTATCTCCCCTGACTTCGGCACCTTGGGAAGCATTTTATTTATCATTATTTTGATATGATCCAGCTTCTTTTTCCGAGCTAATTCTGAGTGTGAACACCTGATATTTTTCCCAAACCCAGGAGAAGGCAGCAACCACAAAGTATTTCAGGATCTCAACATTTCTCAGATTTCAGCACCAACCAAAAGCACCTGGGTCAGGCTGGAAAGGGTTTGGAACAACCTGGGGTAGTGGAAAGTGTCCCTGCCCATGGCAGGGGGTGGGATGAGCTTTGAGGTCCCTACCAACCCAAATAATTCTGAGATCCTGTGAAAAATATTTGGTTTCTGTGAGCAACAGAGTGGCAGCTGTTTTCTAAAATAAATCTATTTCTTCCCTTTGCAGCTGTAACTAACAACAGCAAACTCTGGATGATTCCAGCAAGTTTTCCTTGCAGTTCCTTTGAAATCCCCCCATTTTCATATAAACTAAAACCTGAAGGATTTCCAATGGGGACAAAAAGCTTGAAAGGGCTGCCAGGGCCATTAATTAGGGTTAACCCCCTCTGCTCCTCCACACAACCTCCAACTTCTCCCCTTCACACCCACCCCAAGCTCAAACCCAGTTCTTGCCTTCACTCTTCACACCTCACTTCTCTACTTGTTAGAAGCACTTTTTTTCCCCATTTCCAGGTTAAAATCTCTTTGGGCCACTTCATTCCCGTCTGTGGCAACTCCAGTTTTCAGTCTGGAGCTCTTTCCCAGCCCTCAGAGGTGCCTGATACCTTTTGTAGGCAATGGGATCAAATTCCAACATGAAATAGTCCTTTTTTTCCCCCAACATAAACAGCCAAAAACTGCATCCAACATTTCAGAGGACTTGTACAGTGACATTAAAACTATCCAGCCTCTGCTGGGCACCTTGGAGTAATTCTGGAACCAAATGTTTTCCTCATCCCCCACCATTTGCAATGGATTAGCTGCAAGTTCAGCTCAGCTCAATTCCCAAGTGCATTCAGTATTAGATTTCATCCCTTTTCCTTGGATTCCCAAGCTCAGCCAGCTCCTGGAGGTTATTTCATCCTCCCCATCACTGTGGCCATCACTGCAAGGATTGACAGTCATTAAAACATCTCCTAAACCAAACCTAATGAGAGAGCAGAGTGCTGAAGGGCAGTGAAAGGCACCAGGTGACAAAATGCCAATTAAATACCGATATCATTTGAGAACAGTATTTGACACAACTTGTGCTAATTTTGCATAACATGACCCCTTGGAATTGGAGACTCTGAAGGACAAAGCAAGGCAAGGAGGATTCAGCACCTCAGACTGGAGCCTGCATGTCCTGAGGGAAGGAACCATTCCCAAAAATACACTGCCACTACAAAAACCTCAACAACTAAAAAATAAACTTTAAAATCAAGTAAGTTTGGCAGGAACAAATCCTTCAATAAAAGCAGTGCTGTGCAAAGAGCTCCTGCTCCATCCCAAACTAGACACAGAGAAAAGCAGATCCTTCCAAGCTCTATGCTGCCCTTGGCTCACCTGAATGAGACCTTCCTGCTTGGAATATTTTCCATCTAAAGCCACTTCACCACCCAGATGCAACAGCTCGAGGTGGTTGGCACATCTGGAACACTTCAGCTCTGGACTGGTGTTACTGGATTTTTTGGGGGTGACAGTTTGACAGCGTTGATGTCCTGCCAGGTGAACCAGATTGGGTTCGTTCATTCCCTCTCCTTGGCTTTATTTGGTCCCATTTCCATGGAGAGGGGGAAAAAAGGAACTAGGATAAGTAATTAATCTCTCTAATTACCTTAGAAACTAACGAGCTGTGTGCTGGAACAGAGCAGTCCTTGCTGGAAGTCAGTCCCAGACAATCCCAAGGAGTTGATCTGGAGTACCTGAACTGGGAAAGGAATCCCAAGAACCTGAGGCTATCAAACCACGGAGGCTTTCCCAGAAGTGCTCTGGGAGTTTTCCAGTCTCCTCCACCACAGAATCATGGAATGTTCTGAGCTGGAAGTGACCCACAAGGAGTCTTGAGCTCCATGGAAACAGGCCAAGAGCTGCCACGCATTTGTCTTGTCTTCAGAAAATCAGAGAAAATCTCCAGTTGCAAGAGACCCACAAGGAACAAGTCCAACTCCTGGCCCCACAGGACAATCCCAACAATCCCACCCCATGCCTGAGCATTGTCCAAACCCTCCTGGAGCTCTGTCAGCCTTGGAAATGTCACCATTCCCAGTTCCAGTGCCCAACCAACGTCTTGCCAATGTCTGTGGTCGTTGGCACCACACTCAGGTGGTTCCTGGGGAGCTTCTCGAGCTCTGGTTTGGTTCTCACTGGTACCACCAGCACAGACCCATCCTGGAGCCTCTCAAGCAAGCATCAACCTGCACAGGATTTACTCAAAGTGAGTATTTTGATACATCCCTGCTCTCCCTGAGGGTGAAGAACTTCCTTGCTAATCCCAGCTCATCCACAAGCCTTGGAGAGAGCGATGAAAATCATCCTTGGAGAGACACAGGGTTTTAGCAAAGCAGGGTTTGGGATGCCTGCACCTCCTCAAATTAGCTGAAACAGCAGGAAAACAAAAACATTTTCCATATCTCAGCGTGTTTAATTCCAGATTTCCTTCAGGTGATGAAATTGTTGCTGATTTAACTCTCCAGTTCTGGGCTGAGGCACTTGTTCAGGAACCACTTGGAAATCCAAGTTCTTCATTTCCAAAATACAGCTTCAAAGAAAAAAAAAAAAAAAAGAAGCAGTGGAGAGAAGCACCAAGATCATTTCCACCTGCTCCAGTATTTTCCCACTGAATGAAGAAAATGAGTGCAAGGATTGAAAATTCCAAAAGCCAAAGATGAGGAGGAGCAGCACCAAGGATTTCATCAATGAAATGATGTGAGAAACAGAGAAAAGGAATCAGAGGAATCAGGGAATTACTTAGGTTGGAAAGGACCTTTAAAATCATCAAGTCAAACTATTTCTATATAAACACTGCAATACGCAGGGAATAATGAGAAGCTCGTGGATCCTTTACATGAAATTTTAATTTAAAAACATCCTATCTAGAAACAAGTAAAAAGCACTATTTAAATATTGGACTAAATCAACCAAATGAACAAAAAGAAGTGCCTAATACAAAGGAAAACCTGAAATAACATGGCCGATATTGCATTTATAGCCAGAGGTCTGTTCAAAACAGCAGAATCCCAAAAAATTCACCGAGGAAAAGCAGTGAGAGGTGCAGGTGTGCTGTGGGCAGAGACATCTCCAGCTCTGAATCCACCTGCAGCTCCCACTGCCAGCTGGGGAAACACTCACCCATCCTTGGCCTGCTCCCCTCGTGTATCCCAGGCAATCCCACAGTCCAGTCATATTGAACCGTTCCTCCAAACACACACACACATATATATATATATATATATTTATATATATATTTATGCACACATCAGTTCCTTTTTTCCCTAATTAAATCCAGCACTCGACGCTGGATAACAAGATGTTGATTAATTTACTGATTTGATTCCAACACATCCTGGCTGCGTCAATCCCCTCCCTCCAGATCTCCAGAATAACCTTCACTCCTCAGAGCCCTGGTGGCATCATTTCCTTCTCCTTTTCACATATGCAGATAGGACAATTATCCAGACATCCATCAGGAGGGATTGCAAGAGCAAGGAACTCATTTTTTGCTGTGCACACCAGCTGAATGCACAAAGCTGATCCAAACCTGGGGAAGGTTATTCCAGCCCTCACTGCAAGCTTGGCAGAGCAGGAAGGAGCTGAGATATCAGCAAAGATTTGGCCGTGGTGGTTCATGGTGTAAAAATCCAGCTGTGCATGGATAGAAATGGGCCACGAAATCATGGAATCAGAGAATATCCTGAGCTGAAAGGATCGTTGAATCCAGCTCCTGGTCCTGGGCAGGACAATCTTGAATTTGGAAATAATCACAGAATCCCAGAACAGTCTGGGTTGGAAAGCACCTTAAATCCTGTCCATGGCAGGGACACATCCCACCATCCCAGGGTGCTCCAAGCCCCAGTGTCCAACCTGGCCTTGAAAACAAAAATAATAAATCACATTTTTTATCAGGACACGAGGGGCTGAAGGAATCTGTAGGAAGCCAAACATTGTTTTGCTTTTGGAGTTTATAGAATCGAAAACCTACCTAGAAAAAAGATGGCCAACATTTCAAACTGGGAAAAAATGAGAATGAAGGATATAAGAAATCCTTATAATAGGATATCCTTATAAGACAGAAGAGATCCTTATAATTTTTGTTGTCCTTTAGAATTTGGATTTGCAAGTCTTGTGGGTAAAGGAGATAAAGCACCAAAACCTGCAGGTCAGCCCAGCCACCCTAAACCAGGGCTGTGGTCCACGAAATTCCAATGGGCTTCATAAACCAACTTCTCTTCTTTGCAGCTACTCAAGTGCAATAAAGAGAGGCCATAAATAAATTGGCCACTTCCCCACCACCTCTTTTTTGCAGCTCCAGAGCTGTCACAGGACTGTGAAATGATTGAAGACCATCAGTTGAGGAAAAAAAGAAAAATTAAAAATTGAGAAGTCCTTCCAGCAATAAAAAATGAAATTTATGACTGACCCAAAAGCTATTTTTTTCCAAGACAATATTTGCCAGCCCTCCCAAGAACCACAGACCCCTAATATTTCCGCTCTGGGCCATATGTGCCATTCTCAGGCAAAAATAAATTTGTTAACAAGTCTGCAACAGCAGTTGGCACTTTCTTCTGCCAGTCTGTACGAACATCTTGAGACTTTCTTTAATAGGAAAAAAAAAAAAAAACAGGAAAAGAGAATGTTTCAGAAAAGTACAAACCCAGCAAAACACGCCTGAAACGTAAAGGGAAAAAATAGTAATTCAAGCAAACATTTTAAATTAATAGACAACAGCAATGCTGGCAAAGTTTGTTGTTCATAAGCTTCGGGATCATGCAGGGGTCCTGAACATTTTAAACATTCAGTGTGACCATCTGTCACCAACACAGGCACTGAACAGAACGAGCAATTACCAGAGCCCTTCTCAGACAGAATCTGTCAACCACAGCCAGCCAGGCTGCCAGCAGAAATCAAATTGATGGAATGGAGTTGGTGAAAGCAGCTCCTCATCCTTCTGGGAAAAAGGGATCGGCTCCACCTGAGCTGGGGAGCAGTGGCTGGGGGGGGAACAGCAGCCAAAAGTCTCGTGGTGCTCAGGGAATGTTTGGGAGGGTGGTGGGCACAAGGATGTGGGTGAGAGCAGCAAAACACAGAATTCAGAGATTTAGTGCTGAATTACTTCTGGAATATGATCCATCAGAATGACATGGGATGGAAGGGAGCTTAAATATCGTTTAGTTCCCCCCATGGACACCTTCCAGCATCCCAGGTTGCTCCAAGCTCTGTCCAGCCTGGCCTGGGATACTTCCAGGGATCCAGGGGCAGCCACAGCTGCTCTGGTATTTGAACCAAGTTTTTTCCATAATACATTGAATGACTTAATAATTGTAACAAAAAAGTACCCAGAGAGAAAGGGAACTGCAGGGTGGAAAAGGGAGGAAAGGTAACGGGACTGTGCAAGGGTTAATGAACTTAAGGAATAAAAAAAAATATTATTTATAATGAAAAAACAACTTCTGCACTGCAGAGAGGTTCCTCATCAAAATCCATGAGGATGAGCTAAGGAGATATTCCTATTTATTCTTTGATCAGAAATTAATGGGCACAAAGCAGGTGCTGATGAAACCAGAGACAAAGTCATTACCAACACAGAGGAGGACTGGGTACTCCTCACCTTGGCCACTGGAGTAAGGGAATATAATTTACTACTGCCTGTTTCAGTGCATTCAGGCGCTGAGAATGTGTGCCATGAGGTAAACACGGCATGATTTGGAGTTTTAGAGGACAAATTTAAGTGTTTCCATCAATTGCAGGAAGTCCTGGGGCCACGCAGACCATGGAGCCATAGAAGCAACCACGATCCAAGAGACAGGGAACTGCTCCCAGTGAGGTCAGGAGTGGAATCCTATTAATATTTAAGGAACTCCTGAGATGCCAGGAGAAGCATTAGCTGATCTTACAAGAAAAAAAAAAAAATTAATGAAATTAAAAGATGAGATGAGGAAACACAGGAGAGGAGAAGAAAGTATTCGGAGAGTGTATTAAAACATGAAATGCCAAGTGACCACGTTAAAATCCCGATGGGATTATCAAAATAACATCCATAAATGTCAAAGCAGTGAACTCCTGGGCTGGTTTTTCAGTAGAAGATCAAAGAAAGGCCAAGTTTTGATAAAAGTGTTCCTCTACTTGAGTGATTTGTTGTCTCAATGACTGACTCCAGCAGCCTCTCCAATGCTGTCATGTTGTATTTAGAGATGATTAATGGAAATACAGCCTCTACTCAACCTCACTCCTGCACAACTCTCCTGCATCCCTCCAAGCCAATATTGACAACTCTTACACCACATCAGCTCCGTCAGGATCAAATATTGACAGGAGCCTGGCAAACACTACACGAGAAACAGTGTTTAAATAATTAAAGGAATTAAAACCTGCAGTATCAATATCTGGGAGCAGAGATGTTGATCAGAGCACGAGCCTGCTTTTCCTAATGACAAAATGTGTGTGATCCCGGGGAGTTCACAAAGGAAATGGGTTTTGAGGCAGGAACAGATGGATACAGAGGGGAAAGGATGAACAAGGGAATTCAGCTGCTTGGTTTGATAGGTGGGGTGCTCAGAACAACACAGATCCAGCAATTTCCAGTGACTTTTTTTTTTTTTTTTTTTCCTGTGGCACCTGATACATCTCCTCAATCGGCTCATTTATCACAGAATCGACTTTAAAACAACTTTCAAACTTTTTTTTTTTTCCCCCCAAAGAGACTTGCATTTTCTCACTGCTAATCTGCCTTATGGAAGCTGGATTTTAACTGAAAAGTACATCAGTAAATTGGCATCCCCTACTGAGACAGATAAGAGCTTCGAGTCACTGAATAAGGATGCTGAAACTGTGACAGGTATCTCTGAAAGCTCTTTTGAAAATTCCTTTATAAATAGTATTTATTTGGCTAAAATACCTGATCAGTGCAGCACTTCTGTAATCTGACTGTTTGCAAAGTGCTTTAGTTCTTGAGATAAAAGCTGCTACAGAACTCTGAGGATCATCTGGAGGAGCAGTTTCCACGTACGTGTCAAAAGCTTTTGTCCCCAGCCAGGTCTAATTTCATGGCAATTGGGCTCATTTTGAAATCTTTATTTTTTTTTTTCAGCTTGCCAGCTACATGAGACACACGTGAAAAGTGCATTAGGTTGGGGGAAGTCTCCAAAGCAACAGAAAATCCTTGTAAGAGAAAAGAAAAAAAAATAATTTAAAAAATCAAGCCATTAACTGCATTTGCAGGGACCTGTTGACCATGAGACTGAGATTTTATCAGGATAAAGGCACAGGGACACAAAGAATTCCCTTTCCTTCATGTGGCATCCTCTGCCTGGTCTTTGTCCCCGGGGTATTTACAGCATCCTCTGCTCCCACCGGATTGTTTTCCCTACATTTCAGCTGTTTCAACTCTCAAAGAGTTAACGAGTCTTTCCCAAATGAGATCTCTGCAGGTGTCAACTCCTTGGAAGCAGATAGGTCCAAAGGGCAGGCACATCCTTATAATGAGAGAAAGATTAAGAGGAGGAGAGAAAAGGAGCCAGCATGAGGTGTAAGAAGTGCTTTGATGAATGATAGAGCCCGGCATTAATGAGATCTGGTAATTTTACATTTCCAGAAAGCCGTGGTCGTTAGGACTGGGAGGATCGTTGCTTTATTCAGCTGGAACAGAGGAAAGTTTAGGACAAAAGGCGGCTCATCAAGGAATCCTGTCCCCTTTGAGGTAACACAGCCGGGATTTGCAACATTCCCCATCCCTGCCAGTGCCAGGTTTGTTTGGTTGCTCTTTTCAAAAGTCACCAGGCTCCAGTTGCTGTCACCCTCAGCAGACCAGGCACACCGTGGCCAACAACTGTCCCAGGAAACTCTGCTCTTTGGAAAACAAACAAAAAAATTCTTGTAACCTCCCCTGGCTGGAAAATTCCCTCAAAGCACATTCCCCGTGAGCCAAACTCCACAGCCTCTTGGTTACTCTGCATAAGCTCATTGCTTTTCCTGGATTCTGAATCCTCAGCTACTTCAAGGTATGAGGGGTAAGAACTCAACAACAGGGTTTTTTTCTGTTTAATCCTGGTACAATATTATTTTTAGTTCTGTAGCTTAAACCAGTAAAACCTGCTGTAAACAACAGCAACACAGAGAGAAGTGAAGGGTTAAGGTGTACAAATCCACATTGACATGGATTTATTGAGAGCAGCCATGATGAGAAGGATTTGAGGGTGTCCCCAGTGTGGGCAGCAGGGGAGGGAGGGGAGGGATTCTGTCCCTCTGTCCCTCTCAGGTCAGACCCCACCTGCAGAGCTGCCTCCAGTCCAACAGCAGCAGGACCTGGAGCAATTCCAATAGGAATCCATGGAGCTGCTCCAGGGCTGGAGCCCCTCTGGAGCCAGGCTGGGAGAGCTGGG
>CM031879.1:429612-476346 GCA_018697195.1 Certhia americana
TTCTAATGGGAGATTTATTGTGAGTGATCCACCTTTTGAGGAATTTCAATCATCTCAAACGTATCTGGGTGTTCTGATTGACAAGAAACCTCCCGAAATGGCTCTGCTCCCTCACCAGCACCATTCCTCCTCATAAATATTTATACACAATTTTCAGTTTTTAACGAATTCCAGATATTCAGACTACTTCTTGTTGAAGCTTCCTCGTATCTTTACAAATCATTTTAACTGATTTTTTTTGCTTAACATGTTGGTTTTGCTCGTGGATAACGATCAGCACTGAGGAACAGTGGAGTCCTCATATCACCAGTGCCCTAACACAGATTTGCTTCTCCATTCCCATAATATGCAGCTGATAAAACCCCAGGATTTTAAAAAATGATAAAATAAAATACAGAAAAAGCAGATACTACCAAAACCCAACTTATTCCTTTTTTTTTTTTTTTTTTTTTTTTGTCACTCTCAGTGTTTGACCACTCACAAGTTACAATATTTGCTTTGGCTGCTCTTCTAACCCAACCCCCCAAAAAATCTAATTATTACCAAAGGATTAAACCAGTCTCTGTTTCTCCAAGGCTGGCTCTGCTCCCATCCCACTTTCACACTTGCCAATGTGGTCCTTTAGGAGTTCAGCCAGATTTCAGAAATCTGCCACATCTGATCACCTGTTCTGGTGTTTCCTTCCATTTCTCCATGTTCTTATGGCTCCCTTGGGATTTTTTTTCCCTCTGACACCTGCTCCTTCCATAACATTAAGCCAAATCACTTCTATGATGATTTGCTAAATATCAACCTCATTCTTACTGATATTTTACCTTCTTCCCTAAACTTTCCACCTTCTCCTGATGGTGGGAGCGTGCTGGAAAAATATCCATGAAAACATTTACAGTCTCTCTTCTCCAGTCTGCTCTTCTGCTTTGTTTTTATTTCCTCAACTTCATCCTCAGTCCTAAACTGAAGGAGGGGACGTTTAAACTGGATATTAGGAAGGAATTCTTCCCTGAGAGGGTGGGGAGGGGCTGGAATAGAATTTCCAGAGAAGCTGTGGCCACCCCTGGATCCCTGGAGCATCCAAAGCCAGGTTGGATGGGGCTTGGAGGACCCTGGAATAGTGGAAGGTGTCCCTGCCCACAGCAGGGAAGTGGAGTGAGATGAGCTTTAGGATCCCTTCCAATCCAAGCCCCTTTTTAATTCTGCAGTCATTCCTCCATTTGCTTTGGATTTATTCCATAGCCTGTCCCTCACCATTCACTGCTTTTGCCACAACCTTTTCACACGAACCCTTCCTTGCTCAATTTTCCCCTTAAAAGAGACATGTGCTCCATAAAAAGGCCAGATATTAATGACATCTCAACTTATTTCACCTCCCTTCTCTTCTATTTTTTTTAAGTTTTTTTTGATTTCTAACTCGCCTGCCATCCTTCAAAGGTATAAATATCTGCTGGACCACCCTGGCCTCTTATTCAGCAGCTCTGTAGTCATTCCTGCAATAATTCCAAAAGCAATTCCAAAACGAAGACTTGAGCTGCCTCCAGACAGGAATTCCTTTGGAGATCACAACAACCAGAGTGACCCAGCTGCTGTGGGGTCACTCCAGTGCCACCGGAGTGTCCCATTCAGGCCGGCATTCCGCGTTCCCTAATCCCGCGCCTTCCGACCGCGTCCTCCACTGAACCGACGCCAACTTCCCCCCGATGGAGGTTTATCCATCCAGCCCGCCTCGTATCCCACAGCTCCTGAAGAAAAAACCCCAGCTGCTCCTCACAAACAGCTTAATCCTTCCTGGCACAGGACCAAGGCGGCAGGAAAACGGGTCATTAATAACAACTTTCGGCTTTTCCCAACGGCAGCGACACCGGGATTCCCCTTCCCAAGGAATTGGGAGGTCACACATCCCAGTCACTGCTGTCCCCACGGGGTGGGACAAGTTCACGAGCAGGATTGAAGGATTTCCCTGCCTCAGGAACGGGCAGGAGCTGGATTCAGTGACGCAGGCAGCGCTCCAAATGCTGTAATCCTAATTGGAAGTATCCATCTCCAGCAGGGAAGGCTGTTAACAGGATTGTAGAAAATAATATATTCTGCTCTGGATGCAATTATATCCCAGCCCCAGACACACAGAAGTTTGTTTTCATTTTGTAACAGCAAATATTTTGGCTGTTTAAAGTATTTTTTAACAATGCCACACACTTTGCCAGATGTTCCATCAAATGTTATTGAGTTTTTCACATGCCTTTATTTAATATTAGATGTAAATACATATTTGGCTCCCTCTCTGCACAGATTTTCCAGTGATTCTGTGATTCCCTCCATCCACCCCCTCTAAAAGTATTAATGTTTTGTAATTATTTCTGCTCTTTTCTAAATTTGCTGATTCAGGTTTTGCAAAATCTGGGTTCTGTGATTTACCGGTGTTAATAGCAACTAACGAGTCCTTTTCCAATATAAAGTGCACCTTTATCATGGAAGGGGATAAAAAATGGACACATTCTAAATCTGCAGAGCCAGTTTTAATGTTCTATGTTCAACAAATGGTAAAACTGAATAATTAGTTCTTTAGTAGCTAGGAAAAATGATCAGTTGCTTTGGGGAGAAAATAATAATAATAAACACAGGATTAACTGAATACTGGAAAGGGTTGGGTGGGAAGGGACTTTAAAATTCATCCAGTTAAAATTCATGGGCAGGGACACCTCCCAGTGTCCCAGGCTGCTCCAAACCCCATCCAACCTGGCCTTGGACATTCCAGGGATGCAGGGGCAGCTCCAGCTGCTCTGGCAATTCCATTCCAGCCAGGAATTCCTTGCCCACATCCCATCCATTGCTGCCCTCTGGCACTGGGAAGCCATTCCCTGTGTCCTGTCCCTCCAAGTCCCTCTGCAGCTCTCGTTAATAACAATAATCAAAATAAATTTCAGGTCCCAGTTGCACTTTTGTAGCCCCTTGTTGTCACCTAATTCTGTCTCCTCTGCTGATGACAACATCGATTCCATAAGAAAACAACACTCAAACTCATCCTTGATATCATTTCCAAGGGACTCTGAGGGGAGAAAAACCTCTAAAACCCCACTGTTGTATCCACAGCTCAGCTGGACAAAAGAAAAGTCAGCTGCAAATGGTTTGTGCTTCCTGTTCTTGCCATTCTGAGCTGAGCTCTGCTCCAGGAACCCTCCAGCACTGGCTCTTAAGTTGTTAAACACCAAAAATGATCCTGAAAAGTAGCTAAAAATGGGGAAAAAAAATCCGAATGGAAAGCAAACAAACCCAAGGAACCAAGTTCCCCAAAATCTTTCACTGCCAGTCGCCCTCTCCTGGATGGGAGCAGCTGGAACCCATTGATGCTCCAGCAGCAAGAGATGCTCCTCCAGCCAAGCCCTCTTCTCTTCAGGACTCTTTCTTTCTGTGTTTGTGTTATTATTTATTTTTTAACATGAAAAACAAACAAATAAACAACCCCCCAAACAAATGACACCAGGAGAGCACAGGGAAAAGGAAATGAGAGATTGAGTGAAAGGAAACAAAAATCCCCCCCCCAAACTCCAACCAGAGGCAGCTGCAGGGCAATTAAACTCAACAATTTACAGATGTTCCTGGAGAATGCTCACTCACAATGGCACCAAATTGATCTCCTTTTTTACAAACTTGGTGCACAAAGATTCCTTTTCTTAAAGGGCTCTCAAAATAAAGTTTGCAGCCCTCTTTATTCCTATTTTTGCCACCAAAACTCGCTGGAAAAGAGGAGATGGAACTTCACGTTTAACCCTTCCCTGCTGGAGCCTCTCTGGCTCCTCTTCCATAGTTTCAGGTCAGAGTTTTGGGAAGTTCAAGAGAAAGTCAAGAAATTTTTTTCTTTCTCATCAGCCTCAACCATCCTCTCTCCCAGCAGAACCACTTACCTGACTAATCATTCTTTCTATTATCAAATTTAATTAGGAATTTTGTGAGGCCACAAGGAATCAGGGAGCAAAAAAAACCAGGAAAAAATGAAAAGAGAGATGAGTCAAGGAATTAGAGTTGCGACAATTAATGGCATGCTAGGCTTTTATTTTCTTCCTGGAGCCCTTTAACACTTTGTGCCATATCTGAACGACTTGGTGCAAATACAGCTCTTCTTTTCCAAGATTTTTCCTGATTTACTCAGAATTATTTCAACTCAGGACCTGCATTTAATTCTCTTTTTCTCCATCTTAAGTCCTTTACAGAAATGCTCAAGTGTGGCCAATGTTTTCTTTCACATAAGAAGGAACCAAATAAATATTAAATAAATATTCCTATGAAGCGTTAAAGGAGAGTGGAGCCAGGTAGGGGTCACGCTCCTCTTCCAGGAAACAAGTGACAGGATGAGGGGAAACAGCCTCAAGCTGTACAAGGGGAGGTTTAGGTTGGATATTTGGGAATTTTTTTTTCATGGAGAGGGTTGTAAACATTGGAATAGAATGTCCAGGGTTGTGGTGGAGTGACCATTCCTGGAAAGTTCGATAAATGTGTGGAGGTGTCTGACTCCACCACGGAGCTAAACCCACTCAGAGGGGCAAGAACTCCTAGGAGGACCCAGGTCAAACCCGAAGCACATTGAACACGTGCCCCTTAATTACATTTGCACAGCCAGCAGGACACAAATGTGCTCAGTGCCCCTCATCAGAGCTAATTAACCTCAGCACCCCCTTTGCTCATTCACAGCTTATTGAATTCTGCTCAAAGTAACATGAAAAATCTCACTGCTGTCCACCACATCATCCATTGTTGCCCATTCCAGACATGCTGCAAGTCCCCCAGGATGCTCCTGTCTTTGGGAGAGCACCAGGAAGTTGTGCAGCCTCATGACATCTCTCAAAATCAAGATATTTGAGGCAAAGTTACCAAGAAGTGGGAGTTAATTTTGATATGTAACTACATTTAATGAAGAATCACAGATCTGGGAGAAAGAAGTGTCCATGAGAGACTCAATTCCACCCTGAGAAAAATAAACTTCTGCTGTTTCCAGACAGGATGAACTCTTGTACCTCTTGCTTTTAGTTTGAGCCGAGTGAAGGATGTCAAACAAAAAAATCAAGCCCCAAGTCTGCAATTAAGATGACTGGGGATAACTAAATCCTATTTGCCCTTTCATTTCCCTACAAAACCACTGAAGGATCATCACTTGGAGAAACAGATGTGCTGCCTTTGTCCCTTCAGCTTCCACACCACAATATCCATAAATCCATATCCATAAATCACATTCCTGTGGCATTTGCCCAGGAGACACCAAACAGGGATGGTTTGAAGCTCTGTTTATCATCCCTGGCCAGTGACTTCTGCCAACCACAGTGGCCAAATTTTCCTTGGTTTTCGCTGTTTTCTCTCCTCTTGCAGCTGCTCACGTTCACAATTTTCTTCCCCTGGAATTCCACATCTTTGCACCTCCTGCTCCTTTCAGATGTGGCTGATATCGATCCCATTAGTGGGGAGGGATGGACAGAACAAACCTAAAGGACTCATTTCCTTTAGGATGGGACTCATTTCCTAGAAAATCAAGCTAAAACCACACCAGAGCTGCTATCAAGTGAATTTTAAATCTACATTCATCTCATGGTAAGATAACATTCATTCCAGTCACTTCTGAAGAGACAGGGTTATTTTTTTTCCCCGAATCAAGAGGATATTGAAGAAATTAGCACTGATAAATACATGGAAGCACAGCCAGGATCAAGATATCAATTTCTACCTCCTATCAGACATCTTTCATGTAGCAGAAAATTATTTCTTCAACACCACTCGGAGAGGGACGAGCAGTTCAGGAAGAGCACAAGTAAATGATGGATTTATAAAACAATTGCATTCAAGAATACAAATAACACAGGAAAAAAATTGTATTCCCTCAAGTCCCACACTAAAGGATCATTCCTCTGCTTCTCTCAGTCTCAGCACTTCAAGCCTTCCTGGATATTCACACACTGCAGAGACGAGGATTATTTGGATAACAGAGTCAAGGAGGAAAAGGAACAAATCCTGTGAGCACCAATCTGCACTGCTGGGAGAACTGGTCTTGTTCAAAGACTCCTTAATTCCATAAAATACCAAGGATGTGCCAGTCTAGCTTTAATATGAAACAGTGCTAGTTGGAAATTATCTGTGAGACCACCGAGTCCAACCTGTTAACGATCCCCAACTCATCCCCAGGTGCCACATCCAGGCCTTTCTTGGACACCTCCAGGGACAGGCATTCCAAACCTCTTTGGGCTGCCCCTGCCAAGGCCTGACCACCCTTTCCATGGGGAAATTCCTGATGGTGCCCACCCTGACCTCCTCTGGCTCAGCCTGAGGCCGTTCCCTCTCCTCCTGTCCCTGTCCCCTCCTGGCAGGGAGTTGTGCAGAGCCACAAGGTCCCCCCTGATCCCCCTTTTCTCCAGGCTGAGCCCCTTCCCAGCTCCCTCAGCCCCTCCTGGTTCTCCAGACCCTTCCCAGCTCCATTCCCAGCTCCAGCCCCTCCATGTCCTTTCTGAATTAAGGAGCCCAGAACTGACCCTAAGATTCCGGGTGCTCCCTCAGCAGTGCCCAGCACAGGGGACAGTCACATCCCTAATCCTGCTGGCCACTCCATTCCTGGCAAAATCCAGGTGCCAGCAGCCCCTTGCCCACCTGGGCACACCTGGATTCATGTCCAGCTGCTGTCAACAGCATTCCCAGGACCTTTCCCAGCTTTCCAGCCCCTCTGCCCCAGTCTGTGGTGCTCCATGGGGTTGTTGTGACCCAAGGACACAAGACTTGGCCTTGGTGAACCTCATCCCAATTGTTCCCAGGCCATGGATGCAACCTGTCCAGATCCCTCTGCCCTCTCCAGCAGATCCACACTCCCACCCAGCTGGGTGTGACCTGCAAAGTTCTGTTGACCAAAAGATGGAATCCCTCAAATGAGAGATCTTGGAGGGGCTTTGCACATGCACAGACCTAAAGATGCTCACCAGACTCCCAAACTTGGGTTCGTGGTGAAATGCCACAATAAATAACCCAGAGTGTTGGAACCCAGAATGCAGAAAATATTTCTCTGCATGTTTCGAAGGATCCAAACCCTCTGACAAATCCTACTTTTAACCTTCGTCCATGGAAAGGGCTTCCTAGACTTTGGGATGAAGCAGAACTTTCCAGAATGTCAATTAGATAGCAGCAGAATATGGAATTTATCACAGGGGGAGAAATTTGGATTTTTGGGGTTGTTAGGATGGGAAGGAGATGAAGACAAGCTGGAGGATCCTTGTGGTTTTCAGGCTTCTTCCTCCACATTCTGCAGTGTTGGGGACACAGGAACATTGGGAACAATTTGCTGCACTGTCACGTGAACAGATATTTAGTTATTGGTAGAAAAATAGAAATAATGTCCCTTTTTGGTGATAGTTGGGTGAATTATCTCTAAGAAAGCCTTGATTCTGTGTGTTGGAGGCTTTTTGGTGCCTTTTCTCCCTCACCCCAAGCTGGTGTAAAGCCTGAAACTGCTGATCAGAAAATAATAAACAACCTGGAGAGGGAGAACAACCAAGAGTCCAGTTTGCCTTCTTCTTAACAAGGACTTCTGAAAAAGACCTCTCCTATCAGGGGAGAGACATGTGGGAGTGGAAGAACTCCAACAGAGAGTAATGGGGAAGTGATCTGGGATGAGGTGGAGTGACCTGTGCAGGCTGGGGAGAGGTTCTGCTCATTTCTGAAACATCAGGGGTTTTGGAGAAGTTTCTTTTCCAGCAGATCTTGGGTGAATCCCCTCTGCTCCCAACAGCTCTCCAAGGGTGACCCATGTGGGGTCCATGAGGGGCTGGGAAACATCCACTGGACTGCACAAAGCCTGAATTAGTTTAAGTGAAAACAGAATAATCTCTTCAGGTATCAAATAAACACCCACAGCCAGACTCTCTCTCCACTTCTGTAACACTAAGCTCTACTAAATTTTATGTCTAAATGACTTTTTCAGACATTGGAAGATACAACGTCCCATTAGGACTAATGTGAGGAAAAATCAGCAGAAACTTCAGCAGATTTTTTTCCCTGCAAGCTGTTTAAATTAGTTGCTATAAATATGAAGGGTATTTTTTTTAAAAAAAGGAAGGAAAATCAAAGATTTCTAATTTATTTCCATGTTAGCACTTGCAGGCCTTGATCCCAGGAACGATTAGGCATACAGACGTGTGATTAGTCAAAATCACTGCCATACATTTAGAGTATGGAAGTATTTACATTTTTACTCTAAGTGGACATATGGCAACATTAAAAGATTAAGATCTGTCAATATTTTAAATACAGGCTTGTCTCTTGAGAAAAGCATGGAGAAAACCCCTTGATTACCACAGGCGGAATAATGAAAATTCACAAAGTTTTAGCTCTTTTTGGAACTCAATGCCTTTTTATTCAGCCTTTACCATATTCCTCTTTAAGGGCACTTTTAAGCTCCAAATCAACATCATGAGGATTTTCTGATGATGTTCAAATTTAATGTGATACCTCCAGATGAACACTAGGGTTATTTCACCTGTGTGTTTTCCTGTGATATATCAATTTCTTCCCTTTTTCCTGCTGTTTAACTTCAATACCTGACCAGAATGGTCCCTGTCTGGAGAACAACTCATACTTTAGAGCTGATAAAAATGCACGAGGTGTAGGAAAGCTCTGAGTACAACAGCACAGTGTGGAGAGATCAGACCTAGAGACGTTTTCTTCCGAGGAAAACGCAGTTGCAGCAACTGCATAATACATAAAATATTATCTATAACACATCCTCCTCCTCTTCCTGGGCGCAGGAGGAGAAAGCTCCTTTGGATGTCACAAGAATTAGCTGCAGACACATATGGAAATTCCATTTAGGATAAGAATCAGTGACAGGAAACAGCCAGGAGGGACTATTTGTACTGAAATACAAGCCATTAACTTGAGCCAAGCTAACAGCAAACGACTGCTCAGGCAAGTGCCGGCTGCAGATAATTAGTTTAGAACCTATTGGAACATGAATATTTTATCGTGCAGCACAAAACTCGTTAGGGAGAGGAATTAGAGAGCCAGGACGTCTGGAAGCACGGCAGAGGTGATCTGTCAGGTCCCTGGGAAGAGCTTTTCCTGGAGAAAACAAGTTCAGTCATTAAAGCCACACCAATCCATTAGGAACTGATCTGGTGGCACTCCAGGAGTGCAGGGAACTGCCTGGATTTAATGGCTTCACAGGTGGAATTTTGGGGATCACCCCAGCCAGCACCTTCCTCAGGGACACCGGGCTCCTTTGTGTCACGTTCACTTCTGGGATGTGAATTCACTTCTGAATTCTTCCTGGGAAAAGGGAAATGGGACGATTTGTTCCTGTTCTGCAGTTCCACAGCCCAGCATGTCAAAGCTGGATGAGGCATTAAAATCTGTCCTCTCCATGCTCAGTGAATTCCTGGGAAAGTGGAACATTAAAAATGTGTAATTCAGGAGATCCCAGAATGGTCTGGGTTGGAAGGGACCTTAAAGCTCATCCAGTTTCAGTGTAAATTTGATACACTGTGTAGAAAAAGAACCAAGAAAAATTAGTTTTATGGGACTTCTCTATTCTTTCCCCAACAGACAGAAAATTAAACAGAGATGGCCACGACCTTGAGGACACTGAGCTGTAAAAAAATACCTTCATTAGCTAAAAATGCCGAATTTTCAGTCCATGACTGAAACTGTTTTGGCTGGATCTGAGCAGGAAAGCTTTTAAATAAAATAGGAGGTAACAAAGTAAATACACACGGCTGAATTTTCCCATTCCACATGGAGTTAGTGAGGGAGGAAGGCCCTCAGCAACATCCTTGTGTAGACAAAGTGAATCACTTCTGACTTCTCCTCAAGTCATTACCTGTTACATCCAGCTCCTTAAATCCATCAATTCCAGCCTGAACACCATCCAATATACATCAAAAGTGTCTCTGTGAATGATTTAAATCCACCTCAAAAACTCCTGGAAAGACCAGAACTTCAGATCTCTGGTGCTGTTTCCCTTGGATTATAAAATATTGCACACCTCTTACTGCAATCCTGACACCAGAACAAAGCCTAAGAAATATAGAACAGGGCCCAAATGACAGATTATTGCAAAATCCCACGTTAAAACCCCCCAAACTGTTAAAAGTTATATATTTGTATTTGTTTTTTTAAAATATCCCTATTAATATAAGATCCACCTCATACAGAATACCCAAAGCAGTAACAAAGCTGCTTTAAAAAGTGCAAAGAAATGTACATTCAGATATCATATTTATAAATATGTTATCATAGTTCTAAAAAAACCCACCTTAACAGAATACATCTCTGGCAAATCATTCATAGCATGTGTTTTCCCTGCTTTTTAAAAATCCAAACCTGTTCCTATTAATCATTAACTATTAATTAGAACATCATTATTTCTGGGAGATGAAGACATGCTTAAATCAGTCAGCAGCAATACTTTTAATGACAACCAACTTGTTTAATTCCATTTTTTCTCCCCAAAGCTGTATCAAAACAAATCATTTTATATTTCTGGAGACAAGAACGTGTAGACCCCACCTCACCCCAGCAACGAGGTGTTGGAAACACTTGTTCCTGGATTACCGAAACGCTCATTAAATCCATTTGTTTTTTTTTTTTTTTGGTTGTTCCCGTAATTGCTGTGACAACAGCAAGCCCCATAAAAACTGGAGTGGTTCCTGATTTCACTGCCGCACTCCCTTTGCTTCATCTCCTGGGCAAAGCCCAGCCTGAGCACAGGTGGCAGAGCCCCAGCGAGGCTCCATATGGAGCTCCATCTGCTCTGGCAGCACAGCCGGGAATGACGGAACGCTGGCATGGGATCGGAGCAGCCCCAGGACGCTGCAGTGCCTCCCCTGACGCCTTAAGTTTCAGTTTTTGCATTTTTCAGATCCTGGACTGCATTAGTGTACAACTCTGAACTCCATACAGAGTGTGAGTGAGCTCTCGTCACAGTTTGGTCAGACAAAACAATCCTGCCAGGCCTGAGAGCCAAGGACACCTCACAGGCCTGGAAAGTGCAAACAAAAGTGAATTTTGGGGAGGAGCAAACTGGGGGAATGTGACTGAATTACCTGAAGCTGTAATTGGACAATTAACCCCTGATATGCAAACAGACCAAACTTATATCTGCCCAAAGAACTCGTGACCATCGTCCATCCTGGGTGTAGCCTCTGCCAGGCTCTTGCACTGCCCAGGGTGTTTCTGTTGAAGGCCTTTAAGAAATACTCACTTTATTCTCCACCTCTGTCTAGCCTCTGTTCTAGGCAGCCTCTCCAGGCATCAGCAGCCCATCAGGGAATGTCAGAATCCTGGGATGGGATTGTAGAAAAGCCTCAGGGCACTCCCCCTCTGCCTGACCTCGAGGAATTAGATTTTCCACTCGTGCTGCAGAAGTTGAGTTCTCTGTGAGGCACTGAGTGCAGAGGAGCTGATTTTTAATCCTTCCTGAAATCTCCGGAGTTGTGAAGAAGGGATGGAGACGAACCGAGGCGGATTGGAACGTGCTGCCAGCAGTGAGCACCTACACAGCCCCTACTACACAGATCCTACTGCTCAGAGCTGGGGCTTGCTGCTGGGAACAGCCACTGCAAAGCCACCACCACTCCCAAAACGGCTCCAAGCTCGGCTCTCACGCAGCAGCTCCCAGGAAAAGACTGCATGGAAGAGTTGGGACAGCGCCCTTACAAAATCCGTGTCCAACTGCACTACAACACATTGAAACTCCAAATAGGAACTCAGCTCACTCAGATTTAACACATCAATGGTTTTGATGCATCTGACTTTAATCTCAAATAGGCATTTAACAGGAACCCTTCCCACAGTTAAAAAACTTCCAGACAAAGCTGGGCCTCAGATCCCGCCGCTTTCATCGGCAGCACGAGGCAGGATAAGAAAGCACTGAATGAAGCACAAGATTTATCCCACTAATAACCTAAATCTGATCTCCACGCTCTTTCAGGCTGCTGAACGCAGAGGTAACTGAAACGTGCTCCTCCAGAAAAATAAACCAGGAAGAAAGATAACAGAGCAGCTCTTTTAAAGACTTCAACCCAGCGGATCAATATCCTGTTGCTTAAGAAAAGGAATGTAAAAAAGATGGGGCTCTGATTTCCATTTCAAGACCAGGGTTCAGCATTACCCACCATTCAGCAGCAGCTAAAGTGCTTTTTCATTTTGTCCTCATGCCAGAGCATTCAGGGAACAACAAGCAAAAGGAAAAAGCCAAAGTTCAAAGATGGAAAACACAAAGCCGAGCTGAGGCTCTTGTGTGGATGGGCCACCAAGCTGTAACCTCATTTAATTTGTTGCAAGGAGATGTATTCAGAAATTCACGTTAATGGCAAAGAAAGAAAAGTGGGACAGGCACTCGGAAATCAAGATGTTAAAGTGGGGGAATTTAGGGAAATGGGTTTCACACAGGAGGTAATGAATGTTTGGTGGGAATCACAGGACAGGTCGCTGTGCCATGGGAGTTTTGTAAGAAATCCATTTCTGCGTGTGCTGAAAGGATTAGAGAGACTGGGGAGAAGAAGTAAAAAAACAAAGAAATGTTCATTTGTCAGGTCACTTGAGCTTTAAGAAATTCTCACCAGTCCCAAAATGAATAGCTGGGATCGTCCTATATTCTTACCCAAGCACAGACAGGAGTTTACATTCAGCTTCTCTCTAAAAACTGTATTTGGGACAGCAGAACGGGACTGAGGAAGAAAAGCACATCCCAGCTGCTTTTTGTAGTAACTATAAAACAGCTCCAGAGTACTCACGGAGCGTAATTTTAATTTTTCAAGGCAGCAATAGCAAAAATAGGTCACAATCCTACTGAATCCACTGGGAAAGGTTTCAGAGGGAATTGAAGAAATGGAATGCTGAGCTGGGGGAGTCCATCCTTTCACATTCACTCCGTGCTCGTTGGATCAGGGATATCCAGGGATCCTCCTCCAGCAGGGGAGGTGCCATTGCAAGGTAGACTGGATTCTCCTCATCATCATCCCCAAACTGGGATACAGGTTGATCCTTGGCTGGGAAACTGGGATTCTGGATAAGTGACAAAACCAGAAGAAGAGGAGGGGATCACTGCGAGGAGGAAATGAAACTCAAGCCTCTTGTACTCTTCAGGCAAAAGGAAAGTAGAGAAGACAGGAATATTCCCAAAGGAAGGAATTCCTGGCTGAGAGAGTGGGGAGGTTCTGGAATGGAATTCCCAGAGAAGCTGTGGCTGCCCCTGGATCCCTGGAAGTGTCCAAGGCCAGGCTGGATGGAGCTTGGAGCAGCCTGGAACACTGGAAGGGTGCCCATGGCTGGGGTGGCACTGGATGAGCTTTAAATTCCCTTCCCACTCCAACCATTCCATGATACCCAAGAAAGGTAAAATAGTCAGGTTATAAAAAACAGCCTTTGGTGCTGCACATAAATGAGATAAATCCCTCTCTGCTCCTTTTATTACTCTGGAAAATCAACATTAGGATACCTCAGACAAGGCTTACACTGAATAAATAAGAATATTTCTGTAACACTTCCAAGCCTTATTATGAGGATGGTATTTAAGAAAAAAGTCTTTTGTTAACTTTTAGTATTGTTCACTTAGAAAACTGGAATTGGTCTCAGGAAAACAGGGATAGTTTCCATAATATATGGAAACCTGTTTAAGAAGAGATGAGAAAAACAGATAACCAGGAGGATGAAAATACATAACTAAATCGAGATAGCACTGTTTGCAGAAAGCCCAGGGAATTTTCAGTAATAAACACAACTTCAGCTCGGCAATTAAAAGAAGTGTTTATAAAAATAAAGCTGTTCTTAAACTTACAATGTTCCTTCAGCAGTTTCCTTAGGGAGCAGAGATGTAATAGTGTATAAACAGCTGAAATTACTCTTGTTTGTAAATTGTGTCATCGCTTTTCATTTCCCCTGTGTGGCAGTTCCAGGAAAATCTCAGCACCAATTCATTGATAAATGATCCCCCAAAATGGGTGTTTTTCCCACCATGGGTGGATATCACTGAAAAAAGGCAAAATTATTTGTCTTTTATCAAGATGCAGCTTACCAAAATTAAGAAGTGTATCACAATGCCACCCACAAATGAGTGTGAAATCAGTTGTAAAGGATCCTTGTTCAATTAAAGCCTTACAAAACCATGTAGCAATATATCAATAATCCCATTATTTATCACACAGCTCTAACAACATGAAAGATAGAAAATACTGAGAAAGGAAAACACTTTACACCTGCCCACAGCTACTCGGATTTTTATGCCTTCCAGAGCCTTAAATTGCTGCTCACCAGCTGATAAACCCAAACCTGAGCTGACTTTAAAGCCAGCCTTTGGATCTGCTGAGCTCCAGGGTAAAGTTTCCACCTGAGATGCTGCTGTGGCCATGTGGATGATAAAAAGTCCTGGTTTTAAAAGTCCAGCTGGGTTTGCAAGCAGCTTCTGTGATCATTTTTATTGTGGATCTTGAGTCCAAAGGCTTTCCATGACTCCAGAATCCCTAGGGGATAAAACGGGCTCTGCCAAGCCCCAAGTCTCCTTCCAACACCCCTTTTCTCACTCTCTTCCAGCTGCCCAGTGCTGTTAAAGCTGAGCTTTGACTCAGCTGCTGCTCCAGAGGGAAGAATTCGGAGGCAGGAGATACTGAACTCTGACAAATCCCACCTGAGGAACACATTATTTCAACTGGATTTTTAATATATCCTAAAAACAGACCCCAGAAAGAGAAAAGTACAGGAGGAAATAAAGGGCTGAGCTTCTTCCTAACGAGTGAATTCTTTGACAAGCTACACTGGTGAGAAGAATAAAAGGGGAAAGAAGCCACCAGGGCTTTTGGTTTAAGAACTCCAATTAAATCCAGGCCTCACTAATGAAGAGTCCACACAGGAATTTGTTCCTTCCAAAACATGTGCTCTGCTACTTGGTTGTTTTAAAGATGGAGCCTGCATTGTTTTTATTTTATTTGCTTTATGGTTGTCTTTTGAGGGTATAGCTTGGAAATCAGACCCTGGGTGAAGTAGACCCTTGGGAAAACAAAAGTATCCTGGCAGGATCCTGATGCCAGAAGCAAAATGGTGACCTTTAACCAGGCCTGGTGACAGCTGAAGAGGATGGAAGCACCATTTAGCTGCCAACCAAACCAGCTAAAGGTTAACTATAAATCCCCTTGACAGAGCAGATCTGCCACTGACAAACACACCAGGACAGGCCTTTTCCTTCCCTTTAAT
This sequence comes from Certhia americana, assembly GCA_018697195.1. Lineage (NCBI taxonomy): Eukaryota > Metazoa > Chordata > Aves > Passeriformes > Certhiidae > Certhia > Certhia americana. The sequence continues at coordinate 444,814 of CM031879.1, forward strand.
GAGGCTGGCACTAATTAAGTCTAATGCCAGTGAAGTCTGTGGCAGGACTGACTCAATTATGCACTAAAAGTTGGGCAAAAATTCTTAGGAAAGCGCTCACTGCACACAGAAACTGAGGCAGGAATTGGAGAAAAGATGTCTTGGGAATTCAGCAGCTCAAGTGGCTTCAGGCAGAAAGAGCCTGGGCTGGAGCGCAGGAAATGCATCACAAACCACTTTGCTCAAATCTTGACTCCTTTACTGAGTCTTAAATGCTCACATATCCATGGATATTTGTATGGAATTCTATCATAAATATACTATTCCAAGTATGGGGAAACTTAAAAGGATCACAGGAATTTAATTTGGTGCCTGAGCAGCTTCATCTTGTCACCTCCCCTGTTAAACTACTGGGGAACCATTGCTGGTTAACTTGCAATTTCTGCTAATTACTAATGAATTACCAAAATGCTTCTTGCACTGGACTGGGATCTTTTTTGCCAACTGGGGAAAAGCAAATTATTCTTTAATAAGGGGTCACAGGTAGGCAAGAGCCTCAAGGGAATTCAACAGAGCACAGAATGATTTGAGGAATAACAGCAGCCACAAGATCTTGTGGTGATGCTTTGCACTCCTCAAGGAACCATGGAATGGTTTGGGTTGGAAGGGATCTTAAAGACCACTTAGCTCCATCATGAACATCATCTGTGCTTCCAAAATCACACCCCATAATCACCCCTGTCAAAATACCTGCTCTGCTGAAACGTGGAAGTTTTTTGTCTGGCCACAGACAAAACAAAAAGACAAACAGAACCCACCGAAGTAACAAAGGTTAGGCTGGATAAAACCCCCAAAGCTTTACCATGGACCTTCAGAGCCAAGTGTGGATAACCCTGACCAAATTAATGCACAACCAACAGTTTGTAGCTGTAACCAGACCCGTTTGGGTCCAAACTGAGACAAACCTGTGGGAATGGGGCAAGGCAGAGATACAGGGAAAGAACACGGGGAAAAGAGAAGAAACTGAGGCAATAATTAAACAAACCCCAGGTTAATGAGGCAGGTTTATCCCAGGGATAAACAGGCAGTGCTTTGTACTAAACACATTTGTTCATCCCCTCTCCCTAATGATTCCCCACCTTCCCAATCCTCCCAGTTTTAAACACCAATTCTTAATTCTGTCTCATTACTACCGAGGGCTTAAGCTGTTAATTCCAGCAATGCTTCTGCTGAAATCCAGGTTTCTGCCCCACAGTGCAGGTGTTAATGTGACACCACAGCAGAGGATAAACCCAGCAGAACAGAGAGTCCTTGATTAAGGCCTGAATGGAACGATCAGGGCCCATCAAGCACCCCGCTGATGAGCAGCTATTTGGCCACACACAGAGCTGTGATTTCCATCCACTTTAATAATCAGGGAGTTGGGATTTACTGTTAATGTGACATTGATGAAGAGAAATGACGCTAATGTGACATTGATGAACCGGAATGACAGTTCAAGCTTGATTAAAATTAGCCACAGCTCTTTAGCACAGGACCAACCAGAAGGGACTGACACATAACTCAGATCTTCCAGAGGAGAGGGAGAGGGTGAAACAGAGGACAAGGTAAGGGGAAAGGAGCAGAAGGATGCTAAAAAAGCCAACAACTGTTCTCTAATTAAATCCAGCATCCTTCAACAAGGTTCAGCATTTCAAGTTCTTCTCCCCCTGCTCAATTCCCTGAATTCACAGACAAAAGAGTCAGAGTTAAAACTTGTAGTGGAGGGCAGAAAGTTCCCACCTACCTCATCCTTACCTTTACAGCTCCTGGGCACCAACACTTTGCTTTAGCAAGTTCACATGATGCCTTCTGGATGCTGGCCTGGAACAGAGCCCAGCCAGAGCAAAAGGATAAAGCAGGGATTTACTAAAAGGCCTCAATGGACACACCTGGGCAGTGCCAGAGCCCAGCTGGACTATACCCAAGATGGACCCAAAATGGTCACAAAATGGACAGCCAGCCACGAGGTCCCACACTTTTATAAATTCTGGCTCATTAGCATATTGGAGTTAATTGTCCAATTACAGCTCCAGGTTATGGAGCTCCATCCTCCTTGTTTCTTCTTCTCATTTCACTGTTTATTTGTTGTTGGACCTGAAAGTTGTCCGTGGTCCCAAGCTAGAGAAGGAATTGTTTTGTCTATGTACTCTGTGAAGAGAGCTTAGTAACCTAAGCTACTCACCTTAGAAACGTAAAACTACTCACGAAAATAGCACAGAATCTCAAAGATATAAAAGCTAAAACTTAAGGCATCACACAGAATCCCAGGATGATTTGAGTTGGAAAGGACCTTAAAGATCATCTTGTTCCACACCTTCCACTAGAGCAAAGCTCACTAAGCCAAGGCTGAAAGTCCAAGGCATGGAGACTGCTCAGGAGCTGCAGAGGAAGCCAGCATTGGATGTGGAATCAGCACAGAGCAGTTCTGCTTGAGAATCAGGAAAATAAAGCTGTGACCTTAAATAAGCCAAGTCCAGCCCTTGAAAATCAGAGTTGTGATGGCACACAGCAAACCCTGTTTCTATAAGGAAACACACACTGGCTCAGCAAAACTGCCTGAAGGATGTTCTGAGGAATACTAAGGAAAAAATCAAGGAAAAAGACACAACTGCCCAAGTCTGGATTCTGTTCACCAGAACATGTTCATAAAATTTACATTTACAACGGCTCCTCACGTGCTTTCACCATAAAGTTAATCTCTTAAACTCTCTCCATAGGGAAGTTCCTGAATGCTGGAAATACTCCCAGGATAAGAGCCTTGTTAAAATCCCTCTGCACCAGCTCAGAGTACCCAGCACTTACACAGGAGTCAACAGCAATCACCCAGATTTTCCTTCCAGCTGTGAATGAGTCGAAATGGCCCCAACCTTCTGTAGTTACACTACTTGTTCCTTTTATAAACAGAATATTCTTTCATTCATGATATAATTTCCTAGATTATCCATTATTAAAATTCCCCCTCTCCAAAATGAATTTACATCTGAATTATCTCATTACTTCTGAACAAGCCAATTATTGCCTCTAGTGAACAAAATAATTAGACTTGTGCTCCTTGCATTTGAGATCTTCTCCAGCAGTCCCAGAACACAGGAGTACACAATGTAAAGATACAAATACACAGAACAAATCAAGGGAACAGCTTTTTTTTTCCTCCTGAACACTGTTTGCCAACTGAATAGGTTCATTTTTTTGGAATATATACGCTCAGGTATTGAGGGTACAATACAAACCTGAAATTTAAACTGTACTTATCAGTCAGGTCTGAAAGAGCAGAGAACTTCACTTGGTTTGTTTTTCCACCACTGGAGTCAGAAGTCTTCCCTCTCCTCTGACATCTGTGTTGCCAAAAAAATGATAAAACGCTGCCCAAAGCTGGGAAATGTTTCCTAGGTGTTAGTGATGGGATTCATGAAATCTCAGGATGGTGTGGGTTGGAAGGGACCATAAATCTCATCCAATGCCACTCCCTGAAGGGGCAGGGACACCTGCCACTGTCCCAGGGTGCTCCAAGCTCTGTCCAGCCTGGCCTTGGACACTTCCAGGGATCCAGGGGCAGCCACAGCCTCTCTGGGAATTCTGTTCCAAAGCCTCTCCACCCTTCCTGCCAGGAACTCCTTCCCAATATCCCACCATCCCTGCTCTCTGGCAGTGGCAGTCCATTCCCCCGTGTACTTGTACATTCCCCTGTTCTTCCAGGCTTCTGTCCAAAGTCCCTCTCCAGCTCTTTTGGAACCCCTTGTCTTGGCTGAAGACAATTTAAAGAGGTGGACACTCTAAAATAAATTATCTCTGCTTAAATTCAACCAATCCCCTTCCACTAATAAGCAATGACTATGAGTCGATATAAGTGAAAAAACAACAGTTTACCAACAAGCAAAATGGAAACAGGCAAAAACGGAAAAGTAAATAAAAAAATTTACCTAAAATTAAATTAAACCGCAGGGCTTGAAGTGATGCCTTAGGATTTTAGCTTTTATATTTTTCATACATTTACAACCCTGCAATTCTTTATTGTACAACTCTAAACTCCATGTACAGGGTTAATTACTGCTTTCCCATTTTGGTCAGACACAACAATTCCTCTCCAGGCCTGGGAATCAAGGACACCTCACTGTGTCATGCCCCGAGAAATGTAAACAACAGTGAGCTGTGGAGGGAGCAAATCTGGGGTAAATGACTTCATTATCTGAAGCAGTACTTGGAAGATTAATCCCCAATATACAAATGGAGATTATTTACTTTAATATAAAATTATGAAAACCTGTCGTCCATTTTGGGTGTTGTCCCTAGGTGGGCTTTATCTGCCCTAACTGTACCTGGAGGCCCTTCAATAACTATACCTGAGTTTTATTCCCTTCATTTTGCCTGGTCCCTGTTTTTAGGTAATCCCAACAAGGCTTCAGAAGGACAATGGGGAAATGGCATCAGCTCTCTCCCTCAGGACGATGCTCCCCAACTGACTGCGTGGCCTGGGAGATAAAGGGAAACGAGATGGTGGCAAAAGGAAATGCCTCCCTCATGGTAAGGATGACAGAGAAGTTCCAGTGGCAGATAAAACCTCACCAGCATGAGTGGGGTCAGTGCTGCTGCTTCCTCAGGTTACCAGGACAAGATGCAGCCCAAAGGGGCAAGAATAAATGGGATAGGGAAAAACAAAGCAGGACTTGTCATAAAACATGTTCAGTGCTCGTGCAAATCCTGGGAGAGAGGTGTGAAACACCTCCTGTCTGAAGGACTGCTCTGTTCCCTATGAGTGATGCTGTAAGTTTTAGCTTTCACATTTTCCAGGTTCTGTACTGCATTAGTGTGTAACTCTGAACTTCATAGAAAGTGTCAGCAAGTTCTCCTCACAGCTCAGTCAGACAGAACAATCCTTTCCCAGCTCCAGAACCAAGGACACTGTTACAGCTTTGGGCCCAAAAAGAGTAAAAAACAGCAAATTGAGGAGAGCAATCTGAGAGGATGGGACTGCATAACATGGAGCTGGAATTGGACAATTAATCCCAATATGTGAATGGACCAAAACTTGTAAAATTGTGAAAACTCGTGACATGGGCTCCATCTTATGTGTAGCCCTGTCTCGGCTCTTGTACTGCCCAAGGTGTATCCTTTGAAAGCCTTTTAATAAATCCCTCCTTTATTCCTTTAACTCTGTCTAGCCTGTGCTCCAGGTCAGCCTCTCTAGGCATCAGGAGGACAGGAGGAATTTTCCCAATTTTCACACCTCGTTGCCCTGCACGTGGCCCTGGAGGAGGAAGGGGAGAGATGCTGCAGCAGCCTGGCTCACAATTCCATTATGGACTCTCTGCCAGCTGTCAGGATGAATCCAGGGCCTTAACCTCAAGAATTTCTGAAGCAAAGAAGATTCATTTTTATCTTCTGTACATAAGTTAACAAGCAGAGAAAATCAGATCCCTCACATCTGCTTCTGGGGCCTCTTGGATACTTCAGCGATTCCCTGCATGAGCTTGAGCAGGAATTTCTCCTGCCACTGAGCATTAATAGCACAGTAGACAACATATTGAGGGTAATAAAAACAATGCAACCCTCATTTATCAGCTTGAGGAGAAGCTGTCGAGGCAACCAGCTGAGAACTACCCACCAGGAAGGCCTGAGAAACACAAGATGAAGACATTTGGGGTTTTACCCTTCGGCTGGAAATGATGCTCAACTCCAGCCCAAAGTGCAGAGAATTGAGAAAAAGCTTTGCTTCCCCTTCCTTCCCTCTGTCCCCAGCACTATTTCTGTGCAGTGTTTGACAGGACTTCGTGGTCTGATTTTGCTGCCAAGTGAGGTTTGAACTTTTCTCCTTGGCTTGTGCCCTCCTCTGCACAATCCAAGATCAGTGCGCAGCCTAGTGCATTATGTTTCCCAATATATATATTTATCTTTTTTTAAATGTATTATGTCTCTCAATAAGGATATTTTTAATTAATGAGGTATTTCAAATAGAAGATGAAAAGCAAAAGTCTTCTTTTCCTTTTGGAAGGGTGATCCAATAACTCTGAGAGTACCAGATGGCTTCCTCCTTAGAAAGCCAGACAAAGCAAATGCATCCATAAATGTCCAGAATGTCAGAAGCAGGCATCAAATAGAAAAGGTCCAAGAAAATACACACAGCTCTTGCTTCCCAGAAACATTTGCTGGTCCTATCAAAGAACAGATTTATCGTTTTTTTCCCTTCTTCAATACACTGAAATTTCCAAGCAGAAAGCTTGGAGGTGCCTTGGTCTCACCGGGGAAATAATTCTGCACAGCTGATTTGATCTGTGAAAACGTTCACCCAACAGCAGCAGCTGTGCTAAGAAAGCAGAGGATTTCTCTGTAAAAGCCCAGCACTAACCATCTCATGGGCAGGCTCTCTTAGAAACCCTAAAAAAACCCAAACACCTTTCATTTGTGATGTGGAGAAAAGCCAAGATCACGGTCAAGCAGTGAATCCAAGTGTCAGTCAGGGGTATGGACTGGGAGCACGAAACACCTGCAGGTTCCTAATCCATCTCCATGGCTCAGGTTAAATCCTAAATAGTTCAGGTGCTCCTGGGAGATGGCTCAGGGCACAAAGAAAATCATTCCAGACCAAGGCAGGTGCCTGTGTCGCTGCCATCTAAACCATCTCTGCCTCCTGACTTAATTAGGTGTGAATACAGATAATTTCCTGATGCGTTTTCCTGAATAATCCTTAACAGCAATCTCCACTCAATTTAATTTGAAACCCACGTTGAGGGAAGAAATCTGGTTCTGCCTAAGGGCACTTTTAGGGAAGAGCAGGACAGACCCCACAGCTGTGAAAGGCTTGTGCTCCACAACCTGCCAGCCCTGCAGCCTCCTGTTCTCCTCCCCTGTGCTAAAGTAACTATTTCTTCCCCTAAAATACCTATTTCTTTCCCTAAAATATCAATTTCATGCCCCAAAATAACTGGTTTTTTTGCTGTCTCCAATTCTCCCTTGTGAATGCTGACCAAAACTTACTAAAAGCATATTTATGTGTTTTATATAAAGCTTGTTAGGTAAAAAGAAATAACATTGCCCTGAATTTTGAGCAAATTTCTACAGAAAGCAAGACAGATGCAGTTCGATTTTTTGAGGCTCCTCTGTCTCCAAAGTCTATCAATCCAAAGAACTTTTGGGTCTCCCAAAATGGGTGAGACCTCCAAGATATGAAGTTGCATGGAAGACTTGACCACTCAGTGCAATCACCCAGGGAAATTCAGAGCCTGTCCCTGTGTTTCTTAAACTGGAATAAAATGATTTCCCCCCAATTTTGAGGGCTCAGCCCAACCAGAACACAAACATCCCAGCCTAAGAGCTGGTTTGGGACATTCCTGTGATGCTGAGGAGAAATGGAAGTGTTTTAAAGCAAAAATAGGTGAATTAAGGGACTTCAAAAATCAAGTTAAACTTTTAGTGAAGAAACAGGACCTCCAAGTGTGCATCCAAATTTTCAGGATTTGTTCACTTTCTCCAAGCCCCTCTCCAGTCTCCTGGAGCCCCTTTAGGCCCTGGAAGGGGCTCTGAGGTCTCCGTGGGATTTTCTCTTCTCCAGGCTGAAAAATCTTGGGGGGAAAGGAAGGGAATGAGGGAAACAGGGGAAGGGAGAAAGCTTAGCAACAAATAAAATAAAAAAGACCACACTGGGGAGCAGTTTGGAAGCCAAGCAGAGCCCTTTTCTCCAGGTAAATATTTCTAATTAAATCCCTGCTCTGCTCTCCATGGGAACGTCAGCAACTGGACACTGAGTGTGCCATATGTGGCTATTTTCAAATTAAAACCAAAATCCCTTTTTCTGCAAAAAAAAGTGAAGTTAAAACACTTCCATCCTCTGCTTTTCTGTGTAAGCACGATCCAAAAGCATTAAGTGGGTTAAACACATTAAATAACTGCAATAATCTGCTCTCAGAGTGCAGAGTAATGGAATCTTGTAGAAAGGCTTGGAATTAACCTGCTTAATTTCCCTGGTATTACATCCACCACATCCATCCCCTCATTCTGCTTCACAACTGCATCATTAACTTCCCATCCAGACATTCCAACCTCTCACTCCAACTTGCCACTTCTTCATCCAAATGTATTATAATTTGCTTATCCACTGCCATTTGCATCAAGTTCCTATTAAAACAGAGAGAAAGAGGTTTAAATCTTCCTCCTCCACATTTAATTCAATTGTCTGGCATTACTTAGTTTTAATGACTCAGTGCACAAGACATGGTTTATGCTGGGCTTGGACTGATTCAGAAGTTTCTACATCAAGTAAGGGGAAAAAACACTGAGAAAAAAAAGATAAAATGAAGCGTTTTTGGTCCTGGCAATAAGGTATTTATGGTTGTATCCCAACAAAACTGATTTCCTACACGTTGAGAAAGAACTGGCTAATGCATCATCCAACACACCAACCCAACAGGGCTTTGCTCAGCATATTGCCAAGAAAACCTCCCAGACCAGTAAAAAAAAAGGAAATCAGCTGGAGTTAATGTGGATTTCATTTATTCCAGTAGGAAAGGAGGGAAATTCATTCCTACTCTCCTTCTGTGATTTAATTCTGTGTGATTTTATGGGTTCCCTGCCCATGGCAGGGGTTGGAACTTGATGATCTTCAAGGTCCCTTCCAACCCAAACCTTTCCATGGTTCTCTCTCTGATTTTCTGGATCCATTAAGTACAGAGTTAACAACCAACATTTAAGAAAACCAACACAGTCATTGTGGTTCCCACCTAAAGCTGATTTTGTGTAGCCCTGAGAGATCAGATTTATTTACTAAACCAGGCCAGAAAGGGACTGATTTTTACTAATGAAAACATGGTAAATCAAGTGTCCCCTGGATAAATTACACTAATTACATTTAAAGATGTTTTTTAAGGTGATAGGGATTGTGCTATTACAGCATGGAATTAAAAAATATGAAAAAAATGAAAGAAATTTTCAACTAAAATCTATTTTCTTCTGTCTTTTATTAGAGGGTTCACAGTGCACTATTAAACCAGGAGAACATAATATTCCAATTAAGATGGGTTTGACCACTTCAGGCTGAGGAGAATGTGAAGAGAGTCAATAAAAGAGGAGGAATCAGAAATGGCACCACTCCAAATGCTTCCAAATTCCCTTGAGATGTCTCTCAAGGCTTGGAATTCTTTACCTGAGACAGATCCAGCCTTAGCCATGGCAGAGATCCCTATCCACAGCAAACCCTCAGGAACCTGCTGGCAGTGTGTTAAATCCATCCTAAGGAGATCCACGCTGTGGATAATTAATTCCCTTAAATTAATTTCTTAAATTGTTGTCCAGTGGGGGGGTCTGCCTTGTCCTTTTGCATCTTTGCTCTCTGTGGAAATCATTCTAAATCGATTCTAACTCCATTTCCCTCTGGTTGTTTCATCCACAGAGCACAAGAGTAAACCCTAAATGTCAATTCCCATTTTTATACATTTAAACAAGAGTAAACCCTAAATGTATGTCAATTCCCATTTTTATAAATTCAAATGATATAATTTTTGGCCGATTCCTTTGATGGTGATTCTTTGAGTGAGCAAAAACCAGTCTTTCGTGGCAGATGTTTAAACTACTACAAATCATTTTTTACCATAACACCAAGTTTTCTGTACAAGGACTCCAGTTTTTCAAAGGAGTCAAAGCAGAGGCAGAGAAGGACCCAATTCTGAGTCCTGGAACTCCTTCATCTCCCTTTTTGTGGCATCTTTTAACTGGGAATGGGAATAGAGCATTTGCTCCTCAAGTTCCCAGACAAGAGCTGCTGTTCTTTTCCCTGCCCCAAGCAGATTTATCTCTGTATTTCAGCTCTCTATCACCACTCAACAGAAGGAAAAATAAAGTTATTCTCCCCTTTTTGCTTTGTAGCTGCAACACCTGAAATAGGAAAAGCATCTTTTGTCATACAAAGGTAAAGGCCAAGCTCCAGCGAGCGACTTTTTGTTAAATTCCTAAATTGGATCCTCCAGTTACAAAAGTCATAAAAATAAAGCCTTTAGAGACACAAACACTTTGTAGCTGCAAGAGACCAGGTGGATCTGAGATGTGCAGGTGGCACAGGAGCATTTCCACCCAGCCCAGTGGCTCAGGGGACCCCCACCCCAAAATCCCTGTGCCAACAAAAAGATGTCTGAAGAGTTCAGACACACAAATGTGTGAACTGGTCAAAAATTCTGGGTTAAAAGCATAGATTCTGATAAAGAATCATGAAATAATCAATAAAATCAATTACATAAACTTCTATAAATGAAATGAGTTCTTGAAACAACAAAAAAAGAAGAGTAACAAGCTATAAATATTTGAATAAAACCCACCCCTGGCTTTTCTCTGTAATACTCTATTCTGTATGCCAGAGAAGAGGCTCTGGGAGAATATTCCAGCAGCAAGGCAGGATATAATGACAGAGACAATAGGAGAGCAGAGAGAAGTGCCCAGTTTGCTGGGATTGATGGAATAATGCCAAACTGGTCCGTTGAAAATCCAAGTGAGACCTGAGGTGTTTGTCAGAGGAGCTCAAGTGGGTTCCTTATCACACCTCTGAACAAACATTTGGCTTTTTCACTTATCAAGCAAGGAAGGGCCTTTTGTTGAGGCTTTTTTTTCCCCCCAGATCCATGAATCACCCAAAGCCTCACCAAACTTCTCAATTAGGGGTAAGAGATGTGAATTAAGTGTCAGATATGTACATGGAAATGCATCTTGCAAAGCATCAGCTCCTCTTTACACACACACACACACACCAGTCATTATCACTAATAGAGTCCCAAGCATTTCCCTCTTCTGGGGAACTAATTAGGAAGTAAAGTGCAAGGAATGAGTTTTTATCCACATTTTAATGTGAAAGTTGCAGTTAGGAATACCTCAAGGTTGGTTTAAGTCAGAGAGGGGAATCACGTAAGAAGGTGGTGGTAGTGGTGAATTATTTTTGTTTTCTGCATCAACATCTGCGATGTTTCATTTACAAATCAATTAACATGGAAAAATAATAAAGATGGAAACAATGCATGAAACAATACAGCCTGTTATTCCAGAGATGGAATCCCAGCATGGGTGAGGTTGGAAAGGACCACAGTGGGTCACTGGTGCCACTCCCTGCTCCAGCAGAGCCATCCCAGGGCACAGGGAAGTGTCCAGGTGGCTCTGGAATGTCCCCAGGGAGGAGATTCCAGCCCCTCTCTGCTCAGGGCTGGGCACTGCCCAGGGCAGTTCTGCCCCACATCCAGGGGCAATTCCTGGGGCCTGTTCCTCTGGTGCCACTGCCAGGCCCCGGAGCAGAGCCTGCTCCATCCTTTGGCACCTCCCTTTGGATCCTGATCCCCAGGGATGGGGACCCTCAGCCGTGTCCCCTGTCCCCTGAGCAGCCCCAGCTCCCTCAGCCTCTCCTGGGCAGGAGATGCTCCAGGCCCTTCAGCACCTTGGTGACATTGGCAGTACTGGGGGAACGCTTGGACTCAATGATCTTCGAGGGCTTTTCCAAGTTTATGATTCCATTTCACATCACAGATCCTGGATTCTTTTGGACTTCAAATTTTGTCTGCTTACGGTTCCAGTAACTTGAAGCCAACTCCAGCTAAATCCTCACGTTTCCACGGCAGCTAAAAAGGCACCAACACTGATTTTTGTACAATCCCCCAGTGGGCACATCCCTCCTCACCCTGGGGCCAGGCCAAATTGGCATCTCCCCTCACTGAGGGAACAGCCCTGAGTGTTATAAACCACTCATTACTGGAATTACAGCCTTCCCCCATCACACCAACACAGCCCCCGCTATGGAAGGGCTCTGTGAGGGAAGAGGCCATTTGAAATCACTTCCACATTCATTAAGCAGACAAAGGAAATGCCATTTGTTCCATTTGTTCCCACATTCCTCGACTCCACTGAGGTGCAGTGAATGCAGGGGCTTAGAGGGAGCTCATCCAATAACTCCTGATGACAATTAAGTCAAACACAACCGCACGATCAGTGCAATTAAAATCCCCAAAGAGGAGCACAGATGTACTCGAGGCCCCCAGCCACTTACAGGATTTTTTGATATTATGTAAAAATCCAGCTACTGAGCAGCAAAGCTTTGGTATTATATCATTAAGTAATTACAGTGAGATATGAAAACACTAATGAGATCTGTGACGAGGATTTGCTGCACCCAATGTTTCGAGGAAAAAGAATCAGTCTGGCTTTCTCCAGCACACTTGGAACAACCTCCTGCAGGCAGCTGCATGAGTTTTATGTGGAGCAAACACAGAAAAATCTGGTTTCAACAACTTCTCCGCCTTTGTGGTGACTGCAAGGTTCAAAAGACTGGCAAGGGAAGCGGGAAAATTTGGGAAATTGATATCCACAGCATGAATTTAAACGCAGGCCGTGGTGTGCACATTGATGTGGGGAACTGCAAACACCACTTGGAACGTGGAACACCCTCCCTGTCCTCTTTGCTTTAGGAAATCACACAAATGTGGCACATTAATGACTATAAAGGGTGACCAGTCTCTGCCTGGTGTATAATCAAATGAATTTTTGGGGAGGAGGCTTCACCTGAGCACTCCTCTCCCAAACTGAGCCAATTAATGTGATCCTGGTCACCACTGGAGACACAAAACCCAAGGACCTTGTGACAGCACCAGACATTTGCTGAAACTCTGAACCTACTGATGAAAAGAGACCCGTTGTCATAAGGAAAAAGGATTTTAGGAGGATAGAGGGAGTATCCACAGAAGAAAAGCCATGCCAAGGCAATGATCCTGGGACTCCTGAGAAGTCCTAACACTCCAAAATGCTCCAGGAAACCAAGGCAGAGCAATTTCTCTCATTTTGCCCAAAATCACATTTTCTGGAGACAGCTAACTTGGAAAGAACAGCATTAGAACCCTTCCAAGGCACCTTTCCCTCCTGCTTCAGCCAACCCAGATCCTTCCAGGAGCCAACTGCCAGCTCTGATCACTCTGGGATGTGCAACTCCACCAAATTTGTAAGGTTCAGGAATAACCTTGGAGGCCTGGAAGAACTCAAATGGATCCCAAAGCCCAGCCTTGCCCTTTGGAGAAGAATGTGGATTCACCCAGGCCATGTCCCAAAGGAAGCTGACCACAAGGGTCACCCCATGGAGACTCCCCTCCTCACTTTATTATTATCCAGCTGGAAAGGTGCTCAGGGCCAGTTTGAGAGGAAGGTTGTGTTTTCCCAGTGCTAGGTGGTCCATTCCAAAATTTTTCAATTAATGCATCCAAGTCCACACCTCTCAGGCCAGTTAAAATGGAATAATCATCAAGATGAGCTCCTTTAAAAATGGATTCAATATGCCCAAGATGTCCTTCTGTGACTTCACCCGATGGACCTTGAATAGAATTTAAATTATGAGGCTGCCATCCCAAACCATCACAGAGAGCCACCCACTCTGGAATGGAATTCCATTCAAGCTTCAGAACCAACAAAAATCCAGAAGATAAAGAGATTTAAAAAACCATGGATAGGAGGATTCAAAGCTCTGGTGCTTTTATCAGGAAAAAAATTCTTCCCTGTGAGGGTAGGGAGGCCCTGGCACCGGGTACCCACAGAAGCTGAGGCTGCCCCTGGATCCCTGGAAGTGTCCAAGGCCAGGCTGGATGGGGGCTTGGAGCACCCTGGGATAGTGGAAGGTGTCCCTGCCCATAGAAATGGGGTTGGAACTGAGTGATTTTAAGATTCCTTCCAACTCAAAGCAGTCTCAGATTCCATGATTCTCACAGATATTCCTTTTCTCCATCTCCAGCCTCCATAAAAACACTGTTTTCCCTGCCCATCTCCTCACATTATTACTGGGTACAAAACCTTATTCAAAGAAACTCTCCTCACCTGGAAAACATCCATATTTCTGTGTTCTGATAAGAAAATATTCTAACACTGTCCATGATATATTAAACAAAAAACTCCATAAAACAGCAATTGATGCACTTGGCCCACAGAGCCCTAGAGAAACTGTCAGCTTTTGTATCTTCAGACCCCTAAATCACATCCCTTCATTGATTAAAGTTTCATCTTCATCCTGCAGAAGAGAATCACCTCCTCAGCACACATTTATCTCCTTACAAAAGGCAAAGAATAATGGATCTATAAAAGCTGTTGCCTTTTTTTTTGGCAATAATTGCTGATCTACGATACACAAATGGAAACACAGGAGAGAGACACCTCCAATTCCTGCGTGTGTAAAATGGATAACAACCAACATTTAATCAAATGTGCCGCATTTTAATCCTTTAATTAGGTAAAAATTACTTTCTCCCTAACAGTTCTTCCTTATTAGGGAAAAACTCAAGACATCTACAGATCCTCCAACTGTTATTCCAACTCGAAGCCACAAAAGTCTTTGGAGCATCTGGCGTGTTTTGTGCTCCGTGGCAGCCTCGTTCTCTTTGAATTGAGTGATTTATTACCACCTCACCTCAGCCTCTGATGAGATTATGCTGCCAATTTGTGCCTCCTTTTCGGAGAGAGAGCTCTGGAACCCGGGCTTTGGGCTGAGCGTGGTGAATCTCAATTAAAGGCTGACCTTTACAAGACGAAGGAAATGTTAATTCATGCTCACCTAAACGGCTTTAGCTCTCCTTGAAAGCAGAGTTTGCTCAGCCTGCCCACTCCTCTGCCACTGTAAAGTTCCATTTCAATGTTATTAAGATAAAAACCTCTTGGCTGTGAGGGAAAAAACCCCAAATGCTAATACAGCTCTCTGGGGTGCATTTGTTATGCTCCTTGAAAAACAATGATGTCGCGTTTTGAAGGGATTTCAGACACAGATTAGAGGCAGCAGAATGACAGGGCCAGAGATTAAACACTTCTTTACCCCCTGAACAGGTACAAGAGCAGCAGCAGCTCCCTCCACGCTCACCCCGAAGGTCTCTGTTGGAATTTGCCATCCCCTGTGATGTGGAATTACTTCCTGGAGAAATCTCAGCTTGAAAGGTATAAAATTTGCAGAAGAGGCAAGAAAGCAGCTCAGTCCCCACAGATAATTGTGTTGGGCTGTTTTTTAAATTAGGATTATACGCTCCATCAAATGGGAGAAAGGAAAGGAATGTTTCAGCAATGTATTTATCAAGGTCTTGCTAAGCAAGCTGGTGAAAACAAAGAAATTTGACCTGCGAAAATGATGGATGTGGAGAAACTGCAATATGAAAAGAAGAACTTGATGGAAAATTCAAATGTCAGCAAGATTTCAATAGGAAACGTAAACATAAACATTCATGAACATCTCAGGACTCTACGCTATCTAAAAAGACCAGAGGAAACAAAAGAAAAGAAAACCAACTATACAATGCCAACATAGCAATAAATCTAGAAAGAAGATGGGATCATAGAATATCCTCAGTTGGAAGGGACCCACAAGGACCAGAGTCCAAATATATATTGTGTGTGTGTGTGTGTATATATATATATATATATATATATATATGTAGTATAAATCTCTTCATAACACTGTATAAAGGAAATGTATTGCAGTTTTGGCCAGTCTGGTGACTCATGATCCCAAAAAATCTGATTAACTGATTAACTGATCAACTTCCACCAGGTTGAATTCTGACCCAGCTGATCTGAACTCCCATGGATATTTTCTTCCTCATTTCACAGCCTAACTCTGTGGTGTTTAAATACATGGCTCACTACTGACATTTAGGCAAAAGCGTAAATTCCATGGCTCAGTACTTCCGAAAAGCCCGTTCCTCCTGGAAAAAATTCCAGTAATTGATATAAAACAGGGTATTATAGTTCACAGGCATAAACATTCTCCACCTCTTCTGTTCTAATCTACATAATACAAGATAATTCCATGTTGTTTTTGTAAATTCACCACAAAGCCCACAAATGCTTCAGTAATCCAGATTCAAAGCTGGAAAGGAGTTGTAAATAAGTGCCTTGAAAATCAAAGATTGCTTTGCAAACAAGGCACAGGGACACAGCGAGACCCAGCTGTAACAACACAACCCAAGCAGCCCTGGCTGGAGCAGCAAAATGAGTGAGCGGAGTATTTCTGGGGTATTTCATGAAAGGAGGATCCTGCTTCCTCACACCAACAGGGGAGAGAAGCACGGCAGAAGTGGGAGAGTTGTGAGGATGGAGAGTCCAGGCTGGTGACAGAACTCAAAGCTGATTCCAGCATTGATTCTCCAGCTTTATTTGAGAAGCTCCTCTCCTCACACACCACCTTGATGCCCCTGGTTTTGGCTTTCCTGTTCCAAAAGGACCATGTGGCACCTGAGGGGTGTTTGGGCTCTGAAGCGAGAACAGTGGAAGGGCTAAGGATTAAAGGAAGAGGAGCCTGAGGTCAAGACCCTGGTGGGGAGGCCCAGAGCAGCTGTGACTGCCCCTGCATCCCTGGAATGTCCCAGGCCAGGTTGAACAAGGCTTGGGAGATACCTGGGACAGTGGAAGGTGTCCCTGCCCATGGAAATGGGGTTGGGATTGGGTGGTCTTTAAGGTCCTTTCCAACCCCAAACATTTCTGACAGTGATGTTCCCCGTGCTCACTGGCACCCTCTGAACTGGCAGCAAATACTGCCCTGACACCAAAATTCCTCCTCCTGCCTTACCTTGCTCAAAGTCCCCGACACAAAGCAGAGATTTCACAGCCCAAGCCTGACTTTCAACACCTCCCATCTCCCTGAGAAGTGACTGACAAGAATTAAGTGGGAAATTCAACCCCCCTCAAATGTTCTCCAGGATTAACAGAGATGCCCTGATCCTTTTTCACAGACTCGACTGCTGGCTGAGGTCAGCCTTTAATAAGCAGCAACACACGCATTTAGACACCTGGAAGGGATCAGAAACATTGCTGAAAAGGAAAAAAACAAACCCACATAGATGGGAAAAGGGGGGCTGACCCCACCCAGCAATGGGAACCTGTTGCTGTAGATGAAATGCCAAATGTACTCTCCTCAACACCAGGAGCTCTTTGCACTGACAAAGCAGAGGGACCCTCCTGCCTCCTTTTTTTCAGGTATCTCCCTCTGAATTGTTGTAGCTTTACTAACAATCTCTGAGGAAAAATCAAGAAACAAACGATTTTCTAACACATAATCCCCCTTTTGCTGTCAAGGGCCTGACCCCAGTTTGATAATCTCGTTTCCTGAGAATCAAAACGCTGGAAATTTAAGCTTCCTAGAGTGTTAATTGTGGCCCTGCTCCATTGCTAATCAAAAAATTGGATGTTTTGCATGAAAATGCTGCTCTAATTAATTCTCAGTCATAAAGCAGCCTGGTTTTAATAACCCCTCCTTGATTGGGCAGCCTTTGAAGAGGTCGTGCTGCTAATCCGCTACACCGGGACAAACACACGCCGAGGAAAATCAGGAGTGGTTTTCCAAGGGCTGGGGGAGCTGATTGCTTCAGAGCTGGCAAAATCCTGAAAATCCCTGCTCTCCCCTGTCCCCCAGCTCTACCCAAGCTCAAAACCAACTGTGATCCTGCACACCACGAGGAAACAAAAGCAGTGACGTGACAGGAGATTCGGGATCTCGCATCAACTGATTTTCCCACTGGTTTGTTCCCTGTCTTTCCTTAAGGAATATTTTTAACCAGCCCAGGCCGCTTGTGACAACATCTCCTTTAACCAGACATGAATCCCCTTCCCTCTCCCCCCCCTCCCCACCACCTCTGACTGACAACACATTATCATCCACATCTCGGAGAGGTGCTGAACCGAATTTTCATTATCCCAAATGTCAGCCTTGGTTTCTGTCACTGCTGAGCACAGCTGGCTCCCTCTGGCAGCCCTTGGGTGAATCCAAATGGAACAAGGCACCTACAAATAACTGCATTTTCCCTGGACCTGGCCTTACATCGTGCCCTTGTCATATCAGATCCTGTGTGCCTCTGCTGCTGTTTCTTGGCGTCAAAATCTTAATTAGCAGAGTTTCTTGTTGGTTTTTTTGATTACTTCAATCCTTATGGTAAGGAATTTTTCAGGCATGGGTGGAGAATGGATGAGCAGGAGGGTGGGGAGCAACACAAATCCACTTCCCAAATTTAGATTTGTGGCAGAGAGGTACTCAAGGCTTTCCATTTATCACCCAGCCAGCAAGAAAAAGAAATAAATCTGTGGAGTTTCTAAAAATTTTCCACTCTAATTTATTGTGTGGTTATACCAGAGCTTTGTTTTACTGCCACATTTGCCATTGTTTGACAGGGGTGAGCAACCTGGAAGGTTCCTAAAAATCCCAGACTGGTTTGGGTTGGAAGGGACCTTGAAATCATACAGTGTCACCCCTGCCATGGACAGGGACACCTTCCACTGTCCCAGGGAGCTCCAAGCCCCATCCAGCCTGGCCTGGGACATTGCAGGGTGTGGAAGTGCTCTCCACTTCCAGCTGAACTACTGCTCAGCTTTTAGATATTTGACTGCTGCATGTTTAAAATCCACAAGAGCCTCTTGCATTTGAGTTTTAGTTTATAACTAAATTGATAAAATAATCTATCAATAGATAATTGATATAATACAGAGAGGTGTGATATCAATTTATTTCTCTGACTACTCCCAACAAGAGAAATATAACTATGCGAAAGTTCTGGGTATTTAAAATCAGCTCTGAAAAACTGAAACTTCACAGAGTCCCAGAATGGTTTGGTTGGAAGAATCCTTAAAAATCATCTTGTTCAATTTCCCTCCTGTTCCAGAAGCCAGGGGAACTTATCCAATTTTATTTTTTTTTAAAGTAGGAAGAAGTGCACTGCATCCTTGGAATGCACTGGACAGGAACAGCCTAAGTAACTTCATATAGAAATATTGAAATTTTGCTGTTTCAGTTCAGCACACAGAATGAGTCCAGAAGTTGGGAGGATTCAGCTTTATGGCACAAATTCCGTTCTTTGTTCTATTAAAGACTCTCTCTGTGAAGTCAGGTGACTTTTTTCTCTTTTGCTTGTACAACAAGCCCTGTCCCAAATTCCAGTGCCAGCAGAACACAAACTCATCCACAAGTTGCCAAAGGAGCAGGATCAGAGACAGAACTTTTCATAAAAACCCCAAAACAAATGACAAGGAAAAAAGCCATAGGCATGACAACAATTCAAGAAGACTTTCTAACCTACAGAGGAACACAAGTATTTGTAGGAGTGATTCCTCAAGGAACAGCACATGGAGCATCCCCCTGAGTGGCAGGGCAGCCACTGATTGTCTGTCTATAAATCAATACCTTCAATAATCAATAAAACCAGTGGGATCTAACATGGGACTGAGTGTTGACTCTGGAATTCTCATCCTACTCCTGCTCCCATCATCCATCCCTGGACAATCCATCCCACAGCCACATTCCCAATAAAATCCTGCTTTGCAAAGCCACGGAGAAGTTGAATTACAGCAGAAGTGCACTGAGCTTCCTGGGGGAAAGAAACAACAAATCTCAATTTTTGGAGGTGCTGAGCAGGTGTGAAGCCCATTGATACCCTTGGGAAGCACGGGAGCTCTGGAGAACTTCCCATTCCATGGCCAGCCCCAGCTGCAGGACAGGACAGAGCTGACCTGGCTGTGACTGGGACACAGTGACACCTGCTTGGAAACACCAACCAAACCCAACCTAAACAGAGGGTACAAATCCTAAATAGTTCCCTTTGAACAGAAATCTGTTCTGGAAGCTGAGTGCAAAAACCAGAAGAGGAGCAAGTGATGAAGTGGCAGCTGATATTCCAGAAATGGACACAGTACTCAGACCCCTCAGTTTGGGAAGGACCTTGAGGAGCTGGAGAGGGGCTGGGGACACAAACCCAGTGAGGAACAGCTGAGGGAGCTGGGGGTGTCCAGCCTGGAGAAAAGGAGACTCAGGGCTGAGCTCAGCACTCTCTACAGCTCCCTGACAGGGACTGTGCTCAGGTGGGGTTGGTCTCTCTCTCCAGGCAGCACTGACAGAACCAGAGGACACAGGCTCAAGCTGAGCCAAGGCAAAATTAGGCTGGATATTAGAAAAAAGCTTTTCATAGAAGGAGTGATAAATACTGGAATGTTCTGCCTGGGGAGGTGGTGGAATCACCATCCCTGGGTATGTTTAAAAACAGAGTGATGTAGCACTGGGTGCCAGGGTCTGGGTGAGATGTTGGGGCTGGGTTGGACTCGATGATCTTGAAGGTCTCTTCTAACCTGGTGATTCTGTAAATTCTGTGAATATCGTGCCATTTGGAGAATCCTGGAATGCTTTGGGCAGGAAGGGACCTTGAAACCAATCCAGTGCCACCCCATCCATGGCAGGGACACCTCCCACTGTCCCAGGCTGCTCTAAACCCCAATGTCCAACCTGGCCTGGGACATTGCAGGGATGCAGGGGCAGCCCCAGCTGCTCTGGCAATTCCATTCCAGACAGGAATTCCTTGCCCACATCCCATCCATTGCTGCCCTCTGGCACTGGGAAGCCATTCCCTGTGTCCTGTCCCTGTGTCTTGTCCCCAGTCCCTCTCCAGCTCTCCTGGAGCCCTTTTAGGGCCTCTGAGCTCTCCCTGGAGCCTTCTCCTCTCCAGGCTGGGCATTCCCAGCTCTCCCAGGCTGTACCAGCCCAGAGGAAATATTTCCCTTCTGTACTTGCCCCCACCTTTTTTTTAATGACAGTTGTCAGAGAACTTGTGTGGCCAACTTCAAGGGAAAAACACATGGCCAAAGTCTCTCTCCTGCAATTTCAGTGGAATGAGACAGAAGAATTCCGGCTCTAAATCACTTGCAGCAGGTCCCTTTCTCCCACTGAGGGATAATGTGAGCCTCATGCTCTGCACTATTTCAGTCCAAATCAAAGGGGTTAATGACAAAGCATCTCTCTGATCTTCACACATTTTTAAGGCTATTTAAATTAAATTCTTATTTCAAAAAGTTAGCGTGAGCTAAACTTTTATAAATTCCTTTCTTTTCATGCATATGTTTCTTTGAAGATCTTTTCAGGAAAAAAGATTCCCTAACAAGTCACCCTCCCCCTGCTGCCACTGAAAATTCATCCCTGTGGATAAGGCTGTTGGGAACAGAAA
This sequence comes from Certhia americana, assembly GCA_018697195.1. Taxonomy (NCBI): domain Eukaryota; kingdom Metazoa; phylum Chordata; class Aves; order Passeriformes; family Certhiidae; genus Certhia; species Certhia americana. The sequence continues at coordinate 465,783 of CM031879.1, forward strand.
CTGTGCAGTGTTCACAGAAGACAGAGTGTCACATGCCTGCTTTCCACTAACCTGATTGAACAATTAAATTGTGTTTCTCTTTAAAAAGGATGAAAAAAAAAAAAATATATATATATATATAAAAAAAAAATCCAAATGCAGATCTTGCTGTGGTCTGGAATTCGGGAAGATTAATGAGCAACCTAAAAGGGAACAGCAGCTCATAATAGAGACAGAGGTTACTGCATTTTTAACGTGAAGTTCAAAGGGAAACTTTTCTTGATGGTTCAATTGCAAAGAATCTCAGCAAAGTCATCTCATCTATTGTCCCCACTGCCTCCCCACACTGACTTTTTGTCACCTATTGCATCACATCCAGGCTTTTCCAATCGAGCTGCAAAGGGCAGCAGGATCTTGGCCCTCTCCACACTAATTCCTGTTTTGTCCTTTACTTCTTTGTCAGCTCCTGGGCTTTGTTCTTCCCCACCCCGTGTGCTCCCTGAGCAGCTCTGCTGCATCCTCCTCTCCTGGAAATGCTCCCAGTGTCTTGCTCATTCCAAGTGCTGCCCCAAGATTTCTTCTGTGTCCATAAGGAATCACTCTTCCATGAAATCTGGCTCTGAACGAGCTCCAAACTCAGGGCAGGAGCTCCTTAAAACCCTCAGTGTAACAGCAATAACCACAAAAATCCCCAAATCTCAGCCACAAGGCACCTGGAGGGGGACAAAGATATGGAGAGAGTCAGTTCTGTTCTCTGCTTGTTTTTAAAGCCACGTGGATAACTGGGAATGACAGAAGGCAACAGGACTCATCCCAAAAGGACAGGAAATTCTGGAGCAAGTGCTGCAGGCTCCCTAATGGCCCTAAAAAGCTCCAAATTCTCAACAGGTTCTTGGCTTTGAGCCCACATTGGTCCCACACAGTTTGTAACAGAGAGCTCATAACTATGGAGAAGTAACTACTGAAATCCTCCTGGAATAAAACCTGATAATGGGATGGAACAGCTTAATCACATCCCACTGACCTGGGGGACACCCCCCTGCCAATCCTGGACATGTGACACTTTTGAAGGTGAGAACCTAAATCCCCAAAGGCAGAGAGCTGTCAGCTCAACACCTCCCAAGTGTGTAAAAGGTGAGATCCCAATTTAGCTGACAGGTACCTCCACCTCCCTTCCTTCCCACAGCTGTGGGATCAGGGGGTGGGCAGCTGTCACCCTCAGCACGTTGTGAGCTCAACTTCTTCCTTCTCAGTCCACCCAAAAGGATCTCAGAATTCACCACAGAACCATTACACCCCTGATCATCAGTGCTGAGATCACCTCTGCAGTCACCCAAGTGAATCAAGCTGTCACAAGAACAATCTCTGCCTCTCAAGGCTTTTTTTCCACACCCTTGGGGGTTTGTCACTGAGGACAGGTTATGAAAGGAGGAAGGGAACACCAAGGCATCCAAAAATTCTCTTGCCAATTATAAACCATTCTCAATTAAAAGCCAGCTGAAAATTATCATGGACAAGAGTTCCAGGAGAAATTCTGTCCTTGGTCACTGCTGTAATATTTGAAGAGCATAAATTATCTCCTTGTTGTGATTAGCCCAGGAAGAAACTGGAATAGATGATACAGAAGAATTCAGTCCTGCTGTACATGATGGTGGCAGTCTTAGAATATTCCCTTGATTCTGCTGCCAAATCCAACCACAGGATCATTCAGGAAAATCAAGTGAAATGATGCCATGCCTGCAGCAGGGAACACTTCCCTGGGGACACACAGCACTTGCCATGGGCAATGCAAATCAGCAAAAGCAGCCCAAGTCCCCAGATTCACCGACTGCAAACACTCTGCAGCTCCTCAAGTGTACAAAACCCAAAGAACTGGTCACTTTAGACCATCCAGCTTCAAATCTGAGCTGCCTGAGCTCAGCTCCCAAAGCAATGCAGGGGAAGTATCGCAGTAAGGAAATAAATGGCAGATGAATATCCAAGGTAGCTCCAACACCCAGTGCTCAAGGTGAGGTTGTTTGTGTTTCACCTGTGGTTTTATGAATATTTTTTAAGACCTCGACCTCCAGCTGAAAATGTTGAGTGAATAAAGAGAAACCCTTTACAACCTCATAATAAAACAGAGCTTAAAACCTGGAGAGATTCAGAGCAGAGATCAATACCTGCCAGAGGCTGGACAGGCTATTCCAGCTCCTTCAAAAGGGAATTATCCAATTACCAGAGGATTCCTTTGCATACCTTGCAGCTCCCCACTCCTGCTGTACAGCTCCCTCCTCTGCTCCCGCAGGTAGGCACTCATGCTGATGGCATGGGATGAGGATTCAAACCTGGAATTCAAAGGAATTCAGTCAATCCAGGCACTGGAAGCATCCTTCTTGTGAGCACCACTCAGCTCTTAATAATATAAAATGTAAATATATTCTTCTCTGGAAATTAGGGACCAATCAATATTTATTGTATGGCTCTAATAATCCACAAGGAGCAATCCAAATACTTTCCAACTATTTCTGCCCCATCGACAGCATTTTTGACACTTAAAGGCCCCAAACTGAGCCCTGATCTGACACCTCAGAGACTCAGGACAGCTCAATGTCCCTGTGGCCACAAGGGACCCATGGCCAAGGGCTGTTGCTTCAGGCAGGCACTTCCCAAAAAAAAAACAATCCTGGGAATGCCTGGATGGGCTCTGGGGACCAGGGAGATCGTGATGGGGACAAAGCACCTTCAAACATCTCCAGTGGGCACCAGAGCTGACAAGGAAACTTGTGTCCCAAGAAAACCTCCAGATGCTGCTGATTTGCTGTAACATTCCTCATTGCCTCCCCAATCCCACAGGTCAGGAAGATGGAATCAGCCTCAGTGCTGCCCAGAGACACACTGGGAACAGCAGCATCACCCCAGAGATAGGGGGAAAGCATTTCACAGCTTTTCTGGGCTCTAGTGTGAAGATTATTACTATTAATGAGGCTTTTCTGCTTTAATTTGGATTGTGAGTGTTGGTGTTATTGCAACTGAACTAATAATGATTTATCAAAATACAACAAACCCTTTTGATTTTAATTAAATGAGCTGTAAATTCTTGGCTCGGTGTTCCCCACGTGCTCCCTTCTGGCCCCAGTGAGACAATAAGAGCAGAATTATCCCACAGGCCTTTCCAGGCACCAAACCCAGATCTCATCCCTTCTTTTCCACAACCACCCAATTTCCTGCCCTATTTCCCTTCCTCTGCCCCCTCCTTGAGCTGCTCTTCCTCACCTTCCTGTTCCCACTTAACTCCTCTGCCCTTGTAACTCCCTTCCCAATGCTGATCCTCCCACAAAGCTTTCAAAATATTTTTGTTTTATTTAGAATTACACAGAATTACAGCCAAATCTGGGACTGATTTATTGGGTGTTCAACTCTTGCTTGTACAATTCACTCCTGTCTTATTTCCCAATTTCCATCTTGGAAACTTGAGCTGGCAACCTGAGCATGCCCTTGGCTACTTTTGGGAAGAGAAGCAAGCCAGGTTTATGATGGCATGAATTATCCAAATTCCCCTTCATCTGAAGCTTTCTTTTTCATGCTAACATTGCAACTAATTTTTTTTTTTTTTATTATACCCATTTTAAAGGAAATAAGGATTCCAAGTTTCTTCTAAAAACCAGAGCAAAATCAGGAAAAGCAGGTGTGTCCCTTCTATTCCTTGAAGACACAACTAGCAGAAATATTTAATATTAATTAAATTAGCTCGATATTTAATATTAATGAAATGAGCTCACAGCTACCATGGGATACAGCACCAACACCTGCATCCCCCTGTGAGGAAAACACGAGGTGGAGCCCTGCCCTCAGAGACTGCTGAGAAGTGAAATGCAGATGTTGTGGTGACAAGAGGAAAGCTCCTCGATTTGGACAGAGCTAATGGAAAGGCAGGGAAAAGAGCCTGGCACAGAAAGCACCGAAGATGGGAAGGGAGACAAGAATAACACTCCATCAAACACGTACAAACCTCAGTGGGCTGAGAAATTCCATTTCAAGGGAGATTTCCAGAGATATGGTGACAGCTGACAGCAGCCAGATAACCAAATGAGAGATCCCAATAAGTGCTGCTGTCACTGAGGGGACAGCACTGCTCGGTGACAGCACCAGGAGTGGTGAGAGATGCTGCTCCCACGAGGTGAATCACCTTCCTTTAAACAATTACAGCCCCCTCCTCTCTGCTGATAAACTCTACCCAGCCTCAGCCTGCTCCAGGTGAGCCACAGCATCCTCAGTCCTCCAACTTTAATCCCAAACTTAGTCCTCGAACCCCAAACTTGGGTCCTTGTGCGCTCCTGGGATGAGCAGCCCTGTTTTGCTCCAATATCCATCTGCAGGTCAGAGTAAATTCCAAGTGGAATTCTCAACCCAAAACAGCCATGGGGGGGGTTTTAAAAAAACCAGTGAGGGCTAATAATCATGGGTTGACAGGGGAAAGAGGCAACACTTAACCTCTAATAACAGGGAGAGCAAAGAATGTGGAAGATTTGGATTTCTAACAGCGTACTATGAGAGGACATCTACTGGGAGCACCTCTGCCAAAAACAGCACTTTTGGGTCCTCTCCAAAATCCTCACAAGAATAGCCAGCACAGGTAGGAGGTGGAAGAGGAGAAAATTCCAGCACAGCTCCCCCAAAATCCAGGTGTGAATCTCCTCTCCCACCAGCGCTGCTCAGCAACTCCCCACTCCTTATTGCAGCACAAATTTGCTCTCCCAAATCCTTCCCTTGGCCACCCAGCCTCTCTCATCCTCCTCTCTCTTACACTCTCCTCCCAACCACTTAATTCTTTGCAGCCTGACCGCTGAATTAAAGGAGTTAGTGACAGGATTAAGTGCTTAGTCTATGCAGTAATTACACAGTTATCTTAATTCCCTTTGTCCAGTGCCCTTTATCGCTCCCTCTAACAGGTCCTGAATTTACCATGGACAAAGAGAGGCAGAATGGATCACTCCATGCTCTGCAGCAGCTCCTGTAATGGGATTCCCAGTGCTGGAATGAGCCCTGGGAAGAGCTCAGCTCTAAAAACCAACGCTGAATCCGTAACAGATCTTCAGCTCCGGGCATTAAATCCCCATCCTGGAACTTCCACACCTCTCACACTGTGAAACTGCGATTACCAGCAGCACTCGAGGGACCAAAGGCAGCTTAGGCACAGCTTCAAATCCCCAGCACTTACTTAAAGAGAGGGTTTTTGGGTCTCTGGGGTTTCTTCTTGGCGAAGAAGGCGGCGAATTCGCGGCCGGAGCTGGCGTAGCTGAGCTGGGCTGAGGGCTCCGAGGCCGTGCGTGTGTTCTTCATGTCCAGGTACTCCGTCAGCAGCATCTGAAGGGAGGCACAGAGCTCAGCAGTGGGCTAAAACAGCATCAGCATAGCCCTGGAATAACTGGGATTTTTAGGTTTGGTGTGGGAAAACAAACAAAACTCACAGAAATTCTAACTGATGGAAACGCGGCTTTATTTTTAAAAAATGGTATCCTGAGGACTGGCTCTAATTTGGTAAAAACTTATTTAATATTGTTTAGAATGGGTTGAGTTGGGAAGGATCTTCAAGATCATCCAATCCCACACCTTGCCATTACCACCAGACCAGCTCCAAGTCCTGTCCAACCTGGCCTTGGACACTTTCAGGGTTTTGGACCAACTCAATCTGCTCCAAAAGGAACCTGCAAAAAGTTCCCAGAAGTGATTCCATCCATGGCAGCCATGGGGAAAGGCTGGCTGAGCTTTACACACTGATTAGAAATATAATTAATGCTCTAAAGATTAAAGTTTTGCAATAGTGAGCAGTGCAGTTAAAATACCTTGGTTTAGAAATGCATTTATGTGCTTAAATACCTGCAACATATTTATAAGGACAAACAGGAAACATCCATGTGTGTGCTGGGGGAACGTGATGGAAATACCCTGGAAAGCTGCAAGAATTGTCCTTTAATAGCTCCCAACCCAAACGTGCTTCTTTGCTGATGGAAAATATGAATTCCCACAGCTGCCAGTGGAATTTAGGATTGATTTTCCAATCCCAAATCACTCAGTGAGAGGCTGGGGGCTCCCTTTGTGACACGAGGGGTCCCCCCTGTGAAATCTCTGCAGCCCAATATTTGATGTTATTTAAGGTGCAGAAGTCAAACCAGACCCCAAATGATCCCATTTTCATTTCCTTGTGTCTGAAGATGAAACAGAAGCCCTCCAAAATGAACTTTTGTCAGTGTATTTCAAAAGTCTGTTTATTTTCAGGAATTTTTACCCACTCAGAGGCTGTTGGGAATGTGTTTCATGTGAATAATTAGCCAGTCAAAGCCCATCAAAGAGAGTTGGAGGTAATGAAAAGAATTCATCACTCCTGTGTTGCCTAAGTTGAAACAAATTACACAGGAAGAAATATCCAGGCAAAAGGAATCATGCCCCTAATTAGAAACAATTTGGGATGGCTTGGAAAAAAAATAATAATACAAACACACAGAAAATCTGATTCCTAAACCATCTCAATTAAAACTTCACCTGAGCACAGGCTTTGAAAATTTGTGTTTATTGGTAAAAATAATCACTGTGCTAATTTTTGACACTAATTTACTAAACCCGTTTGTATTCACCTATTTGCATTTCATCTTCTCCACTTAAATTAACAACCTGAAAATCGCCACAAAAATCTAATTAAACCCTCAAACTTAATCAAGTTGGAACAAAAAAAAAAAAAAAAAAGAAAAACATTAAGCAATTTGTTCTTTCATTATGGATGAAACCTATTTATGATGGATTCCATGATTCTGGTGTCACATTATATCCAAGAGTAGGGAATATTAAGTGTGAAATCCAGGATTACAGTAAGCCAAGAGCGGTTTGGGATGGGAGCAGAATGAATTATCCTTGTGGATAACAGGTGAAACAGAGAACCAGGAGATGAGTTTGCTCTGAGATATTCAGAAAACGCCAAAAATTGGGAAAAAAACATAGAAAAATTATAGAAAAACGTTGATTTATTCTTAATTTACTTGATTATTTACTAGATAGGATGGTTGGGTACAAGGCTCTGAAAAGGTCAGAAGCTGTAAAAGCTGATTTTGGTAATTATCCTCAAAATTCATCAAATTCCAGAATGGTTTGGATTGGGAGGGGTCTTAAAGCCCATCCAGGACCACTCTTCCCACTGTCCCAGGGTGCTCCAAGCCCCAGTGTCCAACCTGGCCTTAGACACTGCCAGGGATGTGGAAACCTCAAAGAAGATGAAAACAGGGAAACAGGAATTGAATTGGGAGTTCATTTTTCAGTTAAAAAATTCAAGTGTAGCAGAAACTGGGCCAGCCAGACACATCAAAGCTCTTTCTGCTCCAGTGCCCTGAATTCAACAGATCCACAAATTCTTTGGGATGAAATAATTCCCTGGAGATGTGGCTGATCAGTGACAGGATATAGCCAAGGCGAGATCTCCAGAGAGAGGATTCAGGGAGAGCTCAGAGCCCCTAAAAGGGCCTGAAGGGGTTCCAGGAGAGCTGGAGAGGGACTGGGGACAAGGACACAGGGACAGGACACAGGGAATGGCTTCCCAGTGCCAGAGGGCAGCAATGGATGGGATGTGGGCAAGGAATTCCTGGCTGGAATGGAATTGCCAGAGCAGCTGGGGCTGCCCCTGCATCCCTGCAATGTCCAAGGCCAGGCTGGACATTGGGGCTGGGAGCAGCCTGGGACAGTGGGAGGTGTCCCTGCCATGGCAGGGAAGTGGAATGGGATGAGCTTTAAGATCCCTTCCCACCCAAATCCATTCCAGGATTCAACACAGCACATTTGGCTTGAAATTGCAGCACAAAAATGAAATGCCTTCTAAGTTTTCAGCAATGTTAACTCATGGGCCAGGCTGAAAATCCTCCAAAAACAGCCTCAAGTTTCCCTTTCTCTCTGCACTGGGAGATTCCTGCTGCTCCCCCAGTGTCACCAGCCTCCATTTATTTATTCCCTGTGTCTGGCCAGCCCCAGTTCCCCACTTGTTCTGCTCTCCTCATCCTCATGGAGGATTTTAATCCATCTCAGATTTCAGTGTTAGAAACTGTGCTCTGGCCCTGCATTTACTAAAAACCTCAGCAAGACAGAACCTGAAAATCCCCTTAAAAGGCACAAAACCCCCAGATATTAACAATATCCACTTAAAAGCCAAGAAAAACATCTCCATTTAAATCCTTAGACTGGGCACTTGTTACTGAGGCAGGGTCCCTTTTGTGGGAGCTGTGGCAGTTTGGGTGAAAGTTGTGCTTTTCCAGTAATTCTGAACTTTGTTCCTTCCCTTCCTCCCTCCCAGCAGGGAGATGAAAGTTCCAGGACTGTGGTAATTTCACATTAGCATTGATAATGAGGGGAGCACTGATGGTATTATCTGCAGTTTGTGAGGGATTTTTTTATTCACTCCCAAAAATAAAAAAAAAAAAAAGGAATTCTCCTTGTATAGGAATGAAATTGTTAGGCTCCTTTAAAGAATTAGTTTTGGAAGGGATTTTATTATTTTGTTTCAGTTAAATGAATTGAAGGAGCAACAAGAAGATTAGATAAAGCAGGTTGAGCAGCATTACAGGTGCTCACAGCCTCTAAAAACTTTAAGTTTTGTTCTTTCAGACTTCCCTTGTTGCTTTTCCCCTTTGGTGTGTTTTCCAGGTGCGTGTTCAGCCCATGTTCTCCGTGTGACAAAACTGACACAGGAAGCTCAGAGCTCTTAGAATTCAATTAACTGTTCCTCTTTTCTTTTATTGAAATGCCACAATTCCTGCAGCATTTTAATTATCAAGACTTTTGATACAGCAAATTACTGGGTAATTAGCTACAGACTGCTGCCTCACCGAGCTTTTCTTGCCTGGTTCTGGCACTTTTGTGAACAGTTCTCCAGACCCTGGAATCACAGAATTGTTTGGGTTGGGAAGGATCTGAAAGATCATCTGGTTCCATCCCCAGTCAGTCCTCAGGAATAATGTCTCTTCCCTGTGTTTAAGAAGTGCAATCACAGCAGTGCATCCAGCTGCAATTCCCAGCTTTTTTTCCTGTCAGGATTCATTTGTAGTGGCTTTCCTTGTCCCTGGGATCACCTTGTGCCTGGGTATCCGCATCTCTCAGGATCCTTGTGCCTCCCCTCAGTGTTTGCTGAGCCCACTGAACCCCGGGATGTTGGTTAATTGGAATCTGCTGTTGTGTTTTTAACCAGCTTTGCTCGTTGAAATGCAATTAGGAAATCTCTTTTCTGCCTTGCAGGCCCTGCTGCTGATTCTTCCTGCCTGGCCCAACTGAAATGTAATTCCAAAGCTTTTCCAGAGGCTGCCACAGCTCAAGAGGAGCCCGTGGTGTTTCTGCCCCTGTCCAGGGTACTAAAGCACTAAACTGAAAAGAAACCTTGCTGTCAGTGGCTGGCCTTGGACACAAAATGCCAGAGACATCCTCAGATACCCTGGAGGTCATTTCTGTGGGGCTTTTCCCTCTTCGACCTCCCTCAGAGCCTTCAGTTGGATTTTCATTCCCAGTGGGTGCCAAAGACAGGCCTGGGTGAGAAATTCTCACTGGCACAAAGCTATTCCCCAAAGAAAACCTTATCAGCTGCTGGTTTTATTTCTTTTATCACCTGGAAATGGCCCCTAAAGGTGCTGAGTTCCAGTGTTGATGGTTCCTTCCTGCAGGAACCTCAGAGTTGGCAGTGAGTGGCTTTAAGCTAAAGGAAGACAGGGTTAGATGGGATTTTGGAAAGGAATTCCTGGCTAGGGGGATGGGGAAGCCCTGGAATGGAATTCCCACAGAAGCTGTGGCTGCTCCATGATCCCTGGAAGTGGCCAAGGCCAGGCTGGAGCAGCCAGGGATAGTGGAAGGTGCCCCTGCCCATGGCAGGGGGTGGAATGAGATCACCATGCAGGTGCAGGACAATGCTCAACTAGAAATGAGAAAATCACTGACACATGGATTTTACAAGCTCACAGGAATCTTAATTCCTCTTTTTGTCCTCTGTATTCCATGAGAAATATCAGATTAATCCAGCCACCTTTTTTTTTGTTGGATGGAAACCTTCTCATTTTCAGTCTCAATCATTTTCATTCTTAAAACAGTAATTAGAAGCTGAGTCAATGAAAGCACATGAAAAGGGTTTTTTCCAGAGAAGCTGTGGCTGTCCCTGGACGGGGTTTGGAGCAACCTGGGATAGTGGAAGGTGTTGAGGTTGGAAGTGGATGATCTTTAAGGTCCCTCCCAACCCAAAATCGCTCTGTGAGAGGTACAGCAGCTTTGTTAAGATCCCCAGAGGACACAAAGCTCTCATGATCTCCTCATCTGATCCCTGTGTAAGACAAGCCGTGGGATTTTCTGGAATTAATTCCCCTTTGACAGAGGGCCTGGGCTTTAGGAAGGCATCCAGCCCTGGTTGGGGGAAAGAAGAGTCAGTGACAGACAGCAAATTGGAGCCTCTGATAGCCCTGGTTAATTATGCTCTGGAAGGTTGTGCCTAACCCTTCAGCACAGCCTGTCCAGCTTCAACATTGCAGCCTCTGGATTTTTAACAAAAATCCATCAGGGAAGGTGTTTGCCCAGCTCTGTGCTCTCAGCCTCT
>CM031879.1:480396-505561 GCA_018697195.1 Certhia americana
ATGTTGCTTAAATACCAGCCATGTTCAATGCTGGGTAATACATCACACTTTGTGTACTCCATGCCTTCAACTAATTGCTGAAGACATCCTGCTCCAGTGTGGATGGGAACAGTAGTGTGCCCTCAGTCTTCATTAAATGCCAGCTCTTAATAACAGACTCCACAAGGGCTTTAATTGCATTTAGGCGCAGCTTCTGAACTTTAAAAGTTGTTAATCAGATTTCTATGTAAATGGAATGACGAGTAAAGGTTAAGTACAGGTTTCTGAAATTTCAGCAGTCGAAGACGTAATGCCCTTAACAGCAAAGAGAAACTACCAACCTTGACAGGAACTAAACATCTTAATTAAATACTCACAAGTACAGTACTTATTTCGGCGTGAAGTTCTATTTTCAAATGTCAAACTTAATCAGGCACTTGACAAAAACATGTGATATCCCTCCAGCACACTGGAACAAAAATACCCGGGGATCCTTCCCTCAGGAAACACCTGCACATCTCCCAGTCCTCGGCCCCCCAGCTCTGAGCTGCTCGTCCCAAACGCCAGAAATTCACATTTTATGGCTCGGAAAGTGCAGGATTCCAGGGAAGAAATAGGATCTCACATTTTTCAGCGTCTCAGCTCTCCCTGCTCGCTCCATTTATCCCTGGAACAAGCTTCACGCTGCCAAACAAACACAAGGGTCCTCATAAATCTGACTTGCAGAGATTTATGCCCCTCCAGGGCACAGCCCATCAATTAGCACCAGTCAAAAGTACACAAACTTCTCCAGCAGGAGGAAATTTAGTGTGTCTGCACCCGGCTTTGGTGCCAGACACTCCTGAGAGCAGCCAGAGTGCTGCTTGCTGCTCCTCAGCTCCAGCCCTGAGCCACCCACGACGCTCCCAGAGACCAGTTCAAGCCCTGGGCTCCCTCCCTCGTGCTGATAATTAAATGGATTTGCACATTTATAACCTCCAGACCTTCTAGAATAAATATAAAAACTGCATATGGCGCTCAGACAGGAGTCCAAACCCTATTTTAAACCTGAGTTAGGATTTATTCTCCACAAACGGGAGGATTCCAGTCTCTGATTTCAACTCACTGGCAGGGACATGTGGATTTTGTTATCACTGCCCTTCCCTGCAGGGCTGTCCAGCAGCCATTGCAGCTGTGGGACACATCATAGGATGCTTTATGCCAAAATATTGTAAAATAAGTATTTTGTTCAAATCCTAATCTGAGGGACGAGCGACTGCACCTGGGATTAGCTCAGAGCCAGAGCAAGGGATTTGAGGAGCTGAGATTTTTGCCTTGGAATAGCAAATAGTGAAAAAAGAGTGTAAACAGAGAGAAAATAGTGAGAAAGAAATGGTGTAAGGACAATGAAAGTTAATTGAAGTGAGTAAGAGAACTACAGAGTCACGAGTTGCTTCATCTTCCTCCAGATCAATTAAAAACGTCATCAGAGTGACTTGAAAAAAGAACGATGAGCAGGGAAACTTCCACCCCAGGAAACTTCCACCCACCTCTTCATAATCTGCTGCTGTAACAGGAGACATCACTCAAAAAGTGATTTACAAACTGGTGTGAAGGAGGAAAAGTGGAGTAAAAAAAGGAAATCTGCTACAGTTAAAACTCAGGGTTGTTGCCTCATTATCTATAAAAGGCTTTTAAACAGATGTCACAGGAAGGGCTGTGATGCTGCATTTAAAAAATCCTTCATTTTGTAGATTCCTATTTCATCCCCTGCATGTCAGAATTGACTTTCAGATCTCACCCTTTTCAGATTTAAGACCCTGGCACCCACCATCCCCCTTTAACAAGCACCAGACCAACCCCAAATGCTTTCCTGACCCCTTTTAAACCCACGCTGGCATTTTCTAATTGACCAAACCCTCCAAGATCCAGCCCCATCTGAACTCACAACTGCGGCCCAGAGGCAAAGCACCTAAAAGAGAGACACGGCCCCGAAAATTAGTGGCATGAAGAGTTCCTACAAAAGAGCAGTGAAATTCCAGGGCAGAAATGGAGGTTTCTGTACGAACAAGCCCAGTGCCACCAAGAGATCGTTGATGAAAGGGCACATTCCCCTTTGACACCAACCCAGCAGCCACCATTTCAAGCCCAGCTTTAAGGCCACTGACGTCTTTGAAATGAGAGCAGAACTGCAGAACCTCTTTGTCAAACCTACAATACCCACAGCTTTATATTCATCCCCTTCCTGAACGGGTGGAAGTTGTAGCAGTGCTGGCAGCACTCCGGTTTTGGAGGTTTAAAATCACATTTTAACAAGGAAAGTGCCCCTGAGCTCGTTCCAGAAATACCTATTTCTGTAAGGCTTTGGGGTCTTTGACTATATTCCAAATACTGTGATGCCAGAGGGGGGAGCTCACAGCATAGACAAGATTCCCATTTTCAGGCTTGGGGGAAAAAAAAACCCAATAAAAATTTCCAGCTGTTTACAGCTGCTGCGCATGAGGCATTCCAGCTTTTAAAGCATCCATCAGGATTGCTCCCTTCTGCCTTTTATGCTGCTCTCTAAAGGTGCAGCACCAAAATGCCACTGTTAAGCAGATTATAATGTTTGTGAACATGTTCCATTCCAGCAGATCCCTGAATGCCTTTCTGCATCAGGGAGCCTTTTCCTCCCCTTTTCATCAGCTTATCAAATGAAGCTCAACAGTACCAGCTCCATCTAATGATACCAGGGGCCTTGTAATGGGATTAGGAAAAACACCATCATTAGTTCCAAGGAGGAATGTGACCTTCAAGACACTTCTGACTCCTTTAAAGGGATGGAGTAGGAACAATGAGATTAATTCCTACACAGGGACGAGGAATGGGCAGGGAGAAGCAAGAGGCTTTCAATTCCCAGGTAAAGATTACATTTCCTCCCCTAGTAAAGGCAGGTAAAAAAGCCAACTGATTATCAGAATGAAACTGGAACTGAGAAGGAAAAGGCAGAGCTGGGGGTGCTCAGCAGGACAGGAGAAGGCTCCAGGGAGAGCTCAGAGCCCCTAAAAGGGCCTGAAGGGGCTCCAGGAGAGCTGGAGAGGGACTGGGGACAAGGACACAGGGACAGGACACAGGGAATGGCTTCCCAGTGCCAGAGGGCAGCAATGGATGGGATCTGGGCAGGGAATTCCTGGCTGGGAGGGTGAGGAGGCCTCCAAAGGTTTCCCAGAGAGCTGTGGCTGCTCCAGCTGGAAAGCCCTGAATCCTCCACTGAATTTCCAAAGCACTCCCCAGCCCTGAGAACGCTGTGCCCTGCTAGAACACATCGGATCTGGCAAGTGTTGAAATCATTTTAGGTACAATTGCTCCAGCCAGAGCTGCACCCATCACTTCTGTTTACCCTGAAGAGTGTAAATGCTGCTGGAATCACTTCCATGGCCTCTGGTACCCAACCCAATCACACACAGCATTGTTCCCTTCAGGAAAAACAGTTCTTCAGGTTGCCAAAAGGAAGTGTAAATGCAGTAGCAACAGGAATCCACTTTAAAGCTAAAAGCCTCACACAAAAAACCCCCTCCACTCTGTTTTTATAGGATTTAAACAATGTCTTGGTGCTGCTGCTCAGAAAGAGCCTCTCCTGAACAGCACCCCGATGTCCCCATCCTGCCTTTTACTGCAGAACACCTCTGTCATTGTTTGGGATGTGAATTCACCCAGGTTGTCCCCAACAGGAATCCCAGAGCCTGGTCCTTCCTGCTGAAATTCCACCTCATCCTGAGGCCACCCAGACAATTTTTAATGATGATATTCTTTGCTTGTGCTGCAATTGCATGAGAGAGTTGGGGACTGGTTTGGTTTGAAAACTGAAGGAAAAGAGGTAAATTACATCATGTCAGCAACTGATCTGGGCCAGAAGGCTGGATATTTGAATTCAGGTTCCAATATCCCTGAATATTCATTTTTTTGGTACGTGGCACTGAACAACAAAGACAGGGACAGAAATGGATAATTCCAACCAAAACTGACCCTGACTGGGACCGGAGCAGGAAAACACAGTGGGTGTGTTTAACACCTCAAACCTTACAAAGCACCAAATCCTGCACTGGCACCAAGCCCCAGGTCCAGGTTCATACAGAATTCCTTGGAATATGTGTGCCACTGGCAGGGGAATGCCACAGGGTGGAGCCAGGATAAAGCAGATGGCTGAGCATCCATTCCTGCACTCTGCCAGTTTGCCAACCACTGAAGTGCTGCTGGCTCAGAAGAAAAAGCTGCCACTACCATGGCAAATTCTGTCCTTTGAGATTCAACCACTACCCCTGCACCAATCCCCTCCTGCTCTGAAATTTCAGAGGTTAAAAGTGCATCTATTTACCAGGATGCTGCACAGACATCACCCATCGCTTCAAGCTACCACAATTATTCAAAAAACCCCTTCTTGTATCCCTTGTAACTCAAAAAAAAAAAAAATCAAGAGGACTGTCAGTACATCAGTTTACAGGTCCAGTTATGGCACGGTCCATGTAACATATATAAATATGACTTCAGTTAAAAAAGCTAATTACTACATGGCTTCTAACCATGAACAAGAATTAGAAGAGACAAACCCACATTAACTTGTCTCCATTTCAGATAATTACTTGTGAGGTTTTTTAAGACATTTGTGACTCACGAGGGAGTCTGTGAATTTACTGTCTCCTGCAATCTAATAATGTTGGCAGTGAGGAGAGTCACCTATTTATTGGTGTGTCACACCAATCCCTTCCCATGGATTAAAAAAAGCTGTTAGTTAGGAGTTCTCCTTCCCCCTCCCAGCAGGAACAGCTTCCAGCAAACAGAATTATTCCATATAAAATAAATAAAAAAAAAAAAATCAGCTAAAATCCCCACAGCAACATTCATGGAGGTTGAGAGAGAACAGAAGGATGGAAGAAGTTCCATTACTCAGCTGGACAACAGGACAGGGAAATTTGTCACTTTTATTTACAAGGGATAAAAGGAAGAGGCTTAGGAAAGGCCACACAGGGTGGAACAAAGCTGCAGGCCCAGGAATCCAAGAGATCCAGATTGCATTTATTAATACTGCCGAGATTCAAATAAAAATGGCATCGAGAAGAGAAGGATCCAAGGAAAGGGAAAAAAAAATAAAAAATCCAGGCCCACAGGTTGCAGCCAGACAAAGGAAAGGCAACAGGCTACATTTTAAACACTCTGAGCACTTGAAATCCTGCAGACACACAAATCACTGTCAAGGATGAGCCAGCAGCTCCCAAGTGCTCCCTTATTCCCTTCCATTAGTCTGCAGCAGCTCCCCCGATCCTATCAGTCAGAAATGCAGCACTAATATCCACCTTTATTTTCCTAAAGTTTAAATGCATTACAGCCCAAGTGTAAATAATTGATAAATCAAGGCAAGTAGGATGCTGGGGCATGGCTGCAGTGAGGGAAAAGCTTTCAAGAGGAGGAGGAGGACGGGTGCACATCCATATAAAAACACACAATTCCCCTCTGCCAAAGGGGAGTTTGCAGGGAAACCACCCCCTCCCCTCCTCTTTCAGCTTCCCTTGATTTTAATATTGGCCCTTCAACCAAAAGCTCATTTTAATCCAATTTTAATGTCACTTGAGTTCTTACAAATAAGGAGACCACACAGGGAGCTGATGATTTTAATTCTGGCACTTAAATCACGAGTGTGAAGTTAAATGCAACACGTCCCTTCCCCCTCCTGTTAATTCCACATTTAATTGCCACGTTCCTCCCAATCCCAACCTGCAGGGCAGCCTTCAGAACTGAATCACACAGGAAAAGTTCCACAGCTCTGGCACTCCTGAGCTGGTGGGTTGGCTCACTGGTGTTTCACCCACCCCTGAGGGTGGCAGGGCTGCAATCCCAGAGATTTTCCAGGAATCACAAAAAAATGGGAAGAGATGTCAGGAGATCACCCAGTGCATCTCCAACACCTCCAAGGAACATTGTCCTGTCTGAGAGATGTCTGGGGGTTTTTAAGGGGGATACACAACCACAACCACCTTCCTAAAATCACTCTCTGTGATTCCACTGGGATAGACAGGAAAACAGGGAATTCTCCAGCCTCCCTGGCCAGGCCTAACTCAGCCCTTCCTACAGGATCATATCCTGGGAAACTCAATTCCACTCCCCTTTCCACTTCTCTTGATTTGAAGCAAAGGCCTCCCTCCACCTTGGTTTTTTTCCTAAATCCTTGATCACAGAATCCTGGAATTGTCCAGGCTGGAAAAGACCTCCCAGATCATCAAATCCAACCATTGACCATGTTCACCATTGAACCCCATCCTCATGTCATTTTTGGACACTTCCAGAGATGGGGACTCCACACTGCCCTGGGCAGCTGTGCCAAGACTTTAAAATCCTTCCCATGAGGGAATTTTCCCTGAAAAAAACCCCTAAACTTCCCCTGGCACAACTTGGCCACCACTGCATTATTGGATTTCATAGTATTTTCTTCAGATAATGCAATAATCCCAGAATATTCTGAGCTGGAAGGGACCAAATAGTGTTAAATACACTGTTTTATATTTTTTATGTATATATCTAAAATAGTGCTATAATAATCACTGGGTTTTATAATATTTTCTTCAGATTTGTCCAACTTTTCAGCTAATTTTGATTGCCTCACACCTGACCTCGTTTCTGGTACTGCAGCAAGGGAGAGGAGGGTGACAGCCTGTAAAGAAATTCTCTGCAAGAGGAAACAAAACCCACAGAGAAGCATCTAAACCACAGGGATTTGATTGATCTCCTGAAATCTGACATTTGTCAGGCAGAGCAGACAAGGAGTTTCATTCACTTCACCTGTAAATCTGCCTATAACAATTCGTGTGAAACACAGATTTTTGGAAGGCATTTCATGCCTGAACATCTCCCCACGTGCCTCCTTCAGTCCATTTCTGGTTGCAAATTTTAAACCCATACAGAGACAGTAAATGATGAAGAAATGGTGGAGTCACCATCCCTGGAAGTGTCCAAAAAACGTGTGGATGTGGCATTTAGGGACATATTTTAGTGGTGACCATGGTGGTGGTGCTGGTTGGACTTGGTGACCTTTAAGGTCCCCTCCAACCCAAATTATTCTCTAATTCTGTGTCTTGGAGCAGGAAGAAGCAGGAATTGCCACTTTCCCTTGCCTCAATCCCAATCCCTTCCTGTCCTGCAATATCCTTCAAGGTGAGCCCAGACAGTTCCTGGCCAACACCAGTGAGGCTGCCAGCATTCTCTTCTATAAAATAATATAAAATTTCCTTGGATATCCATCATTTACACTCCCCACCATCTCCCAGTGCAGGTCACACTTTGCACATTCACAGTAGCTGCCACTGAGCCTCCTAAAAATGACACTTTCCTGTCTTTGCCTCATTTAGAACCATTGAATCTCCACAAATAATCTTATTTTTCCCCCTCACCACATTTATGCAAACATCCCACAGATCCATCAGTCCCTTCCTGTCCCAAATAACACAGAAGATTTTGTGGCAGGCATCAAAATTTGCTGTCACCCTGCAGAGCCCTTTTTGAAGCCCTGATCAGCACCACAAGGATCACCACCAAACCAGAATTAACATTTCTTCCTTCCATTATGATAATTTTCCATCAATTCTTAGTTTACATCTCCTGGTCAGTTTTTTTGGTCAGTTAAAAACAAAACAAAACAAAAAAAAAAAACCCAGCAACCAACAAAATCACCCCACTGCAAAGTTCTTTATCCATTTCAAGTGCTCTGAGTGATTAAATAAATAAATAAACCTCACAAGAGCCAATTTTTCCACTACATAAATAATTTGCAGGCTCTTTTGTAGATGTAAATAAGACATTTCTGCTTGTTCTCCAATCCTCAGCTGGAGGCTTTAAGGAGAGGCTGCTGATCTTTCCTGGCTCCACAGTGATTTCAGACTCCTCCTTCCTAAAAAAAGTCTTCTGACATCGTGCCTTGGAGCTTAAATTCATATTTAAGTTCTTTCTAAAGCCTCCAGCTCTGCCTGGGTGTTTTTATTATCAGAAGGGAAGAGTTTCTGGGCTGTTTCCTCCTCACAACTCCAGACTGGTTTCAAAGAAATCATTTCTCTTTCCCGTAATGTTGACTTTTTTTTTTTTCTTATCACAAAATCTTGTGCAATTCAACAAACCCACGATGCCTTCTGCAGGTGTCTTTGTTTTTAAGGGTCTAAAGATTCATCAAATAGATTTGATCCACAAAACCCACAACAGACATCTTCACTTCCTACAGCCTCCTCTCGAAAATATCTCAGCTTATCAGCTCTCCCGGGGCTTGATTTCTATATTTTAAGTTATTTGTGCCAAATAAACAGTTCCAACCTTGGCAGCTGCTGTGTTTGTCTGTTTGGTGTTTTTCTTTCTCTCCAATCATTCCAGGACTGGACAACTGAGAAGCAGCAGCCAATGAGGAATTTCGCTTTTTTGGCCTTTTTTAGGACTCTGGAATTTGGGTTTTTGCTTCGCCTCTTTTTCTGTTAATTTTATTATTTGATACTCAGCCTGCTCCTCTGGATGTTTAATCACAGAATCTCCTGAGCAGGAAGGGACCCACCAGGATCATCCAGTCCAAACACCCTAAAATTCCACCCTGGGCATCCCTGGGAGTGTTGTCCAAACGCTCCTGGAGCAGCCTTGGGAATGTGCCCATTCCCTGGGGAGCCTGCTCAGTGCCCAGCACCCTCTGGGGGGAAGAAATTTTCCTAAAATCCAATCCAAACTTCCTGACACAGCTTCATTCCATTAAATAAAAGGAAAAATTCCACTCCATTCCCACTCCTTGAGCCCCAGACAGAATTCCTGCCTACACCCTCCAGTTCCTACAGCACAGGGGTTTTGTCCCTAGACGTGGCCCCCTCTTATTCTGAATTTTTCACTCCCTAGACAGAGGAATTCTTTAAATAAAGGCATGTTCCTCCACCTCCTACAACAAGTCTGTCTTCCGTGCCTCGGCTGCAAACAGCTTTACAGATTCCCACTGACATTTGTCATCTCACCACCTTTGCATAATGCACTCTATAATTTGGCTTTCTCCATCACAAGGGAATCCATCCACCTAGTTTTTATTTAACTTTTAGGTTTATTTAGTGTCTCCTTTTCATTCAGAGGCTTCATCTTTAATTTTTATGCCATTTCGTTCCTCCTCCTCCTCCTCGCAATCTGGTGTTGTTTGCAAGCGATTTGCTCACTGATGGGGACAGGTAGGTGGCAAATATTTACTTTACTACCCTGGACAAATATTTGACATCTATCACCACCCAGCTTTCAGCTGGATAAGAAAATGGTCCCTCTTGAATTCTCATGACAACAAGATGCATCCACATAATACCACCTCATCCGCCTCTGACTGAAGAGACATCACGGATTTTAGACATTTCCATTTGTAAAGATAAAACTGGAGAAAGTGTTTTCTTTGTCACTGTCCTACTGCCTTTAAGATCTCATATTTAAGTTACATTTGCAGAAAGGGTCTATTATTCATTTTTGCTCTCTTAAAAGAAACAAATAAAAAAAAAAAAAAAAAAAACTTGCTCTCTCTAAAAAATCATCAGTAAAAAAATCTCCTTTACTCTGTGCCCTTAAGCTGTTGGGTCACTGAGTTGTCTTGGATTTTATCAGCAGAAAGTGTCTCCTGCCTTCTCTAATTGCTCCCTACACTCTGCAGCCACTTCTCTGCCAAAAGTTCCACCTGAATCAAATTTTCTCAACCCAGGTGAAGTGAGGATTTCAGAAGCGCCTGAAAGGAACGTCACGGGAACTGAGCAACCTCAGGACTCAAAAACTCTTCTCTTTTTTGGGGAAGCTCATGAGTTTGCAGAACCAGAGAAGGAAAAAAAAAACCCAACACAACCAAACCCCCAAAACTTTTCTACTTTTCCACACTGTCCTTCCTCTGATGATAGGTTGAGGGTTGAAGATGATCTGGATGATTCCGTGGTTCTGTGATTTAACTGGAGCTGTAAATCAACCTCGTCCTTTTAGGTTTGGGATTTCTTTGGGAATCTGTTCAGCAGGTCAGGAATGGAGCTTCAAAGGCAGCTTTCTGATGAGGATAATTCAGGAATACAGAACACTCCAATTCTTGGAGCAATGAGATGCCTCTGTCTTTGAAAAAATGTCAATTCCCCATTTCCAGTGCAGGGTAGGGCTGAAAAAGATGCTGCTCTCCATTCCCACATGGAAACACAACAGCTCTGACACAGGTGCCTGGCTCCAGCAGTACATTCAACCCCTCCACTTCTGGAGAAATGACATTTTGAATCTCCAACGTGACAGATTTTGTTAAGTAAATAATGAACTGTTATCCCCAGATCCCCCTGTTTGCAGGCTGACAAACAGCAGAATACAAATGACAACTTCATTTCCTTATCCTCCTGGTCCAGAAGTGCCAGAGATACTCAATAAAACACACTTGATATTCCATAAAACACACTCTGTACCTTGGGAGATTCAGGTTGGGCTATTTCCCAGTAAAAATATGAAAATGAGCTGCCACCACCTTCTGGATAAGGCTGGACTTGTGATTATTTATTATAAAATATTTATAATAATCACAGAATATCCTGAGTGGGAAGGGACCCACCAGGATCCTCCAGTCCAACTCCTGGGTCTGTTCAGGCACCTTAAAATCCCTAAAATTTTAAGGGTTCTGTAAAATTAGAATTATATATATAAAATACAATATTTATTATAAAAATATTGCCTTTATCCTGCAGGGTGCTGGGCAGCCTGGCCAGGGTCCCTCAAGCAGTTCATGCCTTTAATTGCTCCTCTGGATCAGGGCCAGGGATCCCCACACCATGGCTCAAACCTCCCTGAAAACTCTGGGATCCCTCCCCGTGCAAATTCAGGCACAGGAAAACCCAGCCCAAACATCAGATAGATAGGATCAGGTGATCTCTAAACTCTTGGCTCAATCCTAAAATAGAAGATTTTGCAAGAACCTGTTTCAATTCTGACAGATTATGGCACGTGGATTTTTCACCTCTCTCAACAATTCACAGCTTGCAGGGCAATATTGGAAATAAATCTCTCTCCACCTCAAAATGCTCCTTTTCCCTCAAGTCTCCACGAGACTGATCTGACAGTGACTAACTGAATTTTTGCTGTTTTTTTTCTCTCAGTAAACAGTTTGGAGAACCCCAAAATGGAATATGAAATTTAATTCATAAAGTAAGGTTTTCTAAACTTAAATGAAACGGCTTTTCCTGCTGGCTGAGAACAAAGCCAACCAAGGAGGAATGCACAAAGTGGCCTCAATAAAATGACAACTCCCCAAACAAGTGTTTTTTACAAGACAAGAAGAGATTTCTTTTTACAACAAGAAGAGATTTTAAACAATCTTCTAGATCTTAGGATGCCCAAACCCTTCTCTGAGCAAATGACTTCCAATTCCTCACAGCTGTGCTCAGCTTCAAAGGAAATCAGCCCCAACACCCAAAATCAATAGGAAGTATTGCAGACGATAATGCAGCAGGAAGGAAGGAGCAGAGCAGTAAATTCAGGGAAGATGGGAGTTTGGGGAATGAGGAAAACACACCAGGCAAGCAACAGAACAGCTCCTGGACATCCCCTGCCTCCATCTGACACTCCTAAACAACCCAGCCTGTTCCATCAAGCAGATGACAGGAGAACAAGGGTCTGAGAGGGTATTACAGCACCTGAGATCCAAAAGAAAACTAAATCTAAAATCTAAGATTTAAATCCAAGATGTTTTCCATCTGCCCAGGAAAGCAGCAGCATCGAGTTGTACAAATTGTATTTACAACCTGTGTGAGCATTTATAGCGCACAACCTCACCCTCCAGTGCAAGACAGTGTCATGGAGAGGGAAATCACTAAAACATGAACAGATTGTCCCAGCAAAAGTGATCCTAACTCAAGGATGGGATGGTTCAGAGGCTGAGGGAGAAGCCAGCAGGAGTTTGGGTGAGTGGAGAGGCCTCACCTGGAGCAGCAAAGGCTCAAAACTTACCAGTGTGTGCCAGTATCACCCATTCTCTGATTCTGTAAAAATTCAGATACAAACCGAGGCAGATACAGCAGAAAATTAATGTTTTTAACCCAGAGCTTCCTTTATAACAAACACAACCACCCAGGGCCACTCTGGTGACGATCAAAAGGAACAAGGCAGCTCTGCTTAAGAGAAACTCTTAATTTGGCCTCAACTTCTTTTGTCCAAAGGGATGGTCAGGCTCCCAGCAATTAATGAGCCATTTTCAGGATTGCAAAAATAAGCTGAGGTTCAGCAAATCCGTGGTGGAAATGCTTTGAGATTCATTAAAGAGCACTGGGCTCTGTTCTGCCACGCCAGCACCTCGCTCAAGTGAAGTCTCCCAGGCAGCCCCTGCTGGCCCTCCCTTGCAAACTCAAATTAAGCAGGTGCAGAAATGCCAGAATCATCAGCATCTTCCTGAGATGCTGGGGCTGGGATTATTTTGACACAGCCAGACTATTTAGCAAGGCAAAAAAACCCAAAATACAAATCAGTTACAGCCCAAAATGATCAATTTTTTCCCCTATAATGGACAAGCAATTGCTTGGTTTTTTTTTTTCCCCCTTCCTAAATGCTACCTTAGCACAATATCCCCCAAACCCCCAAACGTGTGAAGCTTAAAAGGAGCAACAATCCCTGCAACCACACTTTCACCAGGTAGCTCTTCCAATACCATGCAGGGCCTTTTCAAGCAGATAATGACACCCAAAAACCTCCAGAAGTTGCAGTTCTCTGCTCACAAAGATATTTTAAATACTCTCCACAGCCTCAGGAAGTTTTGCCTTTCCAATATCTCAGCCAGGACTACAGTGGAAAGATAAAGACATTTTCAGGAGTTCGTGGACACTGGATGACAGGGAAGGTGGGGGTGTGGAAGAACCCCTTGTCTGTTCCTCAAATAGAAAAAAAAAAATCCAAATTACTGAATTGCCCCTAAATTAACTGTATTGCCCTGCTCTGGATGTATTTGCTCACTGTGCTGCTCCTGTTTTCCAGCATCTACTCCTTCAGCAGACACTGAGTTACAATTTTGAGGGGGTTGTAGCTTGGAAATGTCAAAGGGATTCACATTCCTTCTACACCACCTTTCAAAATAAAGCCAAAAGCCCTCAGGATCATGAATACAGCACAAAATTATGCATCCAAAAGAACAATTCCCTACCAGATCACACAATAATCCTCCACAGGCCATGAGGAAATATCACAGGAGGCTGTTTTTAGACCATCAATTAATCTGTGAACCTTCAACTTGATCTTTAAGGAAATTGGTAATTTTATAGCTAACAGCAAAACGAAATGTAAAAGAGAAGAATGTTTAACCAAACCTTCACTGTGAACTCCTGGCCTTAAAAAAACACTCCCAGAAAATGCCAAGGCTGGCACCTCCCAGGGGGCTGAGCAGCACACGAGGAATGACCCACCCAGTGTGACAACAAAAACTCCTCGAAAGGCAGAGCACATTTTGGTGACCTTGGGGACAAATCTCATCAAATCTCAGTCTCCTCTGCAGAATCCCTTCACTCCGTGTTTGATGTTGGGATTTTCATCCCAAGTGACTTTGCAGCCAATGTCAAAGCGTGTTTGGGTGGACTCTGAGCACGAGGAAATCCTCCTGCTGCTGCTGGTGTTGGAGCACAGAGCACATTTCAGGCTGTCAGTGCAAAAAATTCAGATTAACATCTGGCTGGCTCTCAGAAAACACAGCTAAGAGATAAAGCAAAGGGAGCAGAGGCAAAACAGCAGATATGAGGCACAAGTAACAAAGAACATCGCTCCAACTCAGTCTCTGAAGAATATTAAACCAAAGAACATTATGCTGAAAGAATCATTGCTAAGGAAAGTGGGATTTGGGAATAGGAGG
This sequence comes from Certhia americana, assembly GCA_018697195.1. Lineage (NCBI taxonomy): Eukaryota > Metazoa > Chordata > Aves > Passeriformes > Certhiidae > Certhia > Certhia americana. Next base: position 494,216 of record CM031879.1, read on the forward strand.
ATCAAATTCTAACCTGCTTTATACAACCTGCAGCCTCAGAGAATTCAAGGAATCACACAGGTTGCCATTAAGGGAAGGCTGACTGTACAAATTCCTGCAAATCACATCCTCTGATCTGCATAAACCCAGACGCACTGAGGTGCCTGTTGCACAAAGATCACAAAATCACTGAGTGGGTTGGCAAGGAACCTAAAAGATCATCCAGTTCTGACACCCTCATCCTTCTAACAGCTCCAAAAGTCTAAGATTTGAAAATAATAAATTAATAATTAGCAGAAAGAGAGTCACAGTTCTGCTCCAGGCAACGAGCTGCTGGTGTGACAGCCCTGTCCTGAAGCACACATGAAGGCAGGGATGGAATTCTCTCTCCTTCAATCCCATTTCCCACTAAAAAGCTGAATCAGGATGCTCAAATTTTGCTTGCAGTGTGATGTTTTCCAGGGTTTTGGCCTGTCCCCATACCGAAAGCAGAACCAAAACCTCACCATGCACTGGAAATGATTTTCACAGGAATTTTCACAAACGTGCTGTCCTTTGGAACCCTTGTTTTTTCCATTATTCCTCTGAGTGTGAACGCAAAAGTGCAGATTTCCTGAGAAAATTTCAAATCTCTATTTTCTAAATGCCCAAGCAGTGCTGGTGAGCACTGAAGAACTGCAAGGCAGGCAGGACACTGAAAAAAATCAGTGTGGACTTGGCAGAGATGAACCCTCACACATCCACACCTTAAAACTGGTCCCACTGGAAAGAGAGCTGTAATCCCCTTGCAATTCAGGATCTGTGACTGTACCAGGGAGGAATCAGCATCGTTTTTCCTGAGAAATCACCAAGTTTTTGGAACATTCTCCACCACAGCTGTCACATCCACAGAATCTCTGGGAACATCTTCATTTTTCCACCTTAGGACCGAGCTGGGCTCTAAGGGAAAGTCACCCTGGTGAATTAAAGCAAATCATCATGAGAGGAACGATTCAGAGGCACCATCATTTATCACTTTGGCAGGAAAAGGGGCTGGAAAATGCAGTTTTTTCTAAGAGGGCACCAGGCACGTGACACTCTGATTGAGCAGTGAGGGAATGAGCACCAAATCATTGTTAGAAAGTGAGCTCATCCTTTTCCTGTGTCCCAGATAAATCTGCTGGGCTGTTCCAGTGCCCTTTGTCAGTAAAACCAGACAGATTTGGGATATTACGCTTAAAGGACCGCTGTGATTTATTTATTTACTGACCTGCTGGGAGGTGTAACTAATTTGGATTATTCTCCCCGTCACGGGCAGCAAATTCCAACTGCTTAAGCCCAGGAGAGAAAATTAATGACACAATTAACCTCTGTGCAATTGGAGTGCATCAGACAAGAGTCCTGCTCGTGTTCTCATCTCAGGTATTGCACAGGGCCACAGGTCAGCCCTTGGAAAAGGCAGCATCCAGCCCATCCATCCAACCTCCTGCTCCAAGCCTTTTCCAAAGGAGGCTCAACACAGGAGAATTGGCCAGGAAAACAGCTCTCCTGTCTATTAAAAGAAGTAAAAAAATTACACCAAATGTTATTTTTCTTGGAGGTTTACCTTCCTTTAAAACCATGTTATTATAATATAAAATTAGATCTGGGATTTTCCAAAGAATCCAAAGTAATTAGTTGTCCAATTCCCACTAGACTGCCAAGGGAGTTAGATCCTAAATGCCTTTGGCTCTTTTGGAAAACCTCATCCATCACAGAAATTCATAGGCTGGTTCACCAGAAACTGCAGAAAAGCAGGGTTTGAGTTAAGAGTTTGAGAATTATTTTTATAGCACTTGCTAGGGCCCCTCAGTCAATGCTGCACTGGGAATAGTGGGCACCACCATCACCTTTTCCACAGGAAAATAACATTTCACCCACAGGAACTGTGGCAAGAAGAGATCAGGGCCATTACAGGGCTCTGGAACACAAAAAATAAAGGGCAAAGCTCCACTCTATAAAATCCCACAAAGTGGAGCACACAGGGATTTTTCCTTCTCTCTTGGTGCTGCTCTTTAATGTTTTGGGTTTTTTTTTCAAGCAAATGCAAAGCAGAGGGAGTGCAGCTTTTCTGACTGGAAAGAATGGATTAGCAAATACAACACTGCTGTAAAAAACTGTGGGTTTTTAATCAGATGGCAGCTCCCAGCTTCACCCAGGGCACAGCCACAGCCACAGTTCTTTGGCCACTGCTAAACAAAGACCCCAAAGAGCTTTCCAAAGTATTTAATTACACCCTGAGAGTAAAATCACTGTGCAGATGCCACATTTAATTACCTGATTCCCTCCTGTCCCCTTTTTCCCAGGTGGAAATGGGTTTCCATGGTTCCTAGCATGGACACAGTGTCTCCTTTCCAGCTGTTTGATTACAACCAACAATGAACATGTTGGTAAATCCTGCTGGGTTTTTGTACTCATAGTCTGTATTTTGATGGATAAGGGTCTTTCCTGTGCCAGAATTACAGGATGGTTTGGGTTGGAAGGGATCTTGAAGCTCATCTAATTCTAGATCCTTTCCAACCCAAACCAGTCTGTGATTCTCCAATTAGCAAAATTCTTACACTATCTAAAAGCATGTAAAACCAACAAAGCAAAACCAAAAAATTAAAAATTAAGTGAGCAGAAACAAATTTAATCTTTTATTTTAACTCAGATTTTTGAAATGGTTTTTCAGTTCACTTAAAAAGAGGAACTCAGAACGTTTAAAACAAAGAAATAAAAAATAATTCCAGTCTGCCTAAGTCATATTGGCACTTCCCACAAAAGAAGGATGATATAATGAAAGGAGGAAATACAACTCAGATTTTCCATTTCAGCCATGAAAACAGAGTGGAAGCAGCTTCTCCCCAGTTTATTTCTGACAAATAAATGGAGTTTTAAGTGTATGTTTAGATGTCCAAGAATGCTGAACCCACAAAGTCACAACCAGGACCCCTCTGAGCGGAACAGAAGAGTTTGGGGGCAGAGGGAATTGGTTCCCAGAGTGAACTGGGAGTTTGTCATTTCCCTCAAAACAGGCAGACTTGGAGCTCTGCAGCCTCTCTCAGCCCTGAGAACACCAGTGAATCATCAGCCACTTGCTGCTGGCTTGCTCAGACACTGACATGAGTTATTTAGAAGCAGGAACTACATCCTTTAGGAGCTGAGTGGCTAAAAGTTGGTACAGCAAATATTGCTGAAGCCAAAAAAATGAATGTAAAGTAATTAAGAAGAAAGTTTTGAGGCTAATGATATTGTTAAATACTTCCTCAGTGGATGGACCTGCCCCCAAGAATCACAGTCCCACTCGAGTCTTTATTATCCATTATTTATTATCCATTATTTATCTATTGAAACCTTTGTGCACATCGAAAGCCAATGATCTATTGCTCAAAATCCACTGAGAGATATTTGCAAAATTCCTAAATAAAACCACTCCAAAAGGCAGCTGGGCAGCACAAGCATAAAAAAAAAAAAAAAAGGTACAAAATAAAATATCAAAAGCCTGCAGATGCAGGTTGGGTGGGGCTTGGAGCAACCTTACCTAGGGGAAGGTGTCCCTGCCCATGACACAGGGTTGGAATGAAATGATCTGGAAGATCCTTTCCAAACCACACCATCCCATGATTCTGGAAGGATTTTGATTGATGCAATTCTGTAGTTTCCTACAAAAACAAAAAAAAAAAAAAAAAAACAACCCAGCCTTTAAGCCCCCAAAACAAAAGCAGAGACTTCCTATAAGGAAAGAAACAGCAAGAGCTGGAAAACCTCAGGAAAAAATAAGATTCTACCCTAAGGTTTTGCAAATGTCACGCATGGAAAGCACAAGAAGAACAGCACAGGAGCAGAAAAGGCTTTTAAGCAAAACAATTTCCAAATATTTCCCTCAGAGATCAGCTCCTCTCTGCCATTAGCAGGAATTTGCCTGCATGGCTCTGCTGTCACAGGAGGGGTCCTGCAGGGAGGTTTTTGGCCTTTTCCCTTTCACAGGGGTTTGCTGGTGCTGGGAAGGGAACCAGTGGCTGCCTTTAAAGGCACTCACACAGGGACAGAGTATGAGCTCAGCACATCAAAAGAGAGGTTTTATAGTCCTATAAAACACGTCCACAAATGCTGATGAACTCCTTGTAGCACCTCCTAATTCCAGCTGACAGCAGGGATGAAGCTCAGCAGACACTAACAGAAAACAGGAGGGAAAAAAATCCACATCAGAGCTGACAAAACTGTTCAAAAATGGTTAAAATAAAAGAAACGGTGCAAATCTGCAGCAGAGTTTCCATTTCTTCCACATCATGCTATTATTTATCAGATCCAAAAAGATAAAGGCTAACAAGCCCTGAACAGGCTGGGAATTCTGCATCCTTTACTTCCAAAACTCACATTCCTGTTGGGAATCACAGAGACACATCAGGTGTGATGGTCACTTCCCACCCCTCTTAGTCCTTGTCAGAAACTCTTCCAGCTTGAGATAGAAAAGCTTCCAAGTGGAATCACTGGGAAAAAAAATTCAAGAAATGCTGTGTTCTCAAGTTGTATCAATTAAAAAGAATTTAATGATGGCCCAGGGTTCACAAGGCACAGGTTTTGTGCCAACTGCCAAATATTGAAGTAGGGAATGTGTCATTCCCTATCCTGCATTCCCAACCTTTTCCTCTCAGCCTAACACCCAGCAGAGCTGACTTTGACTTTCACAACTCCACCAAACAGCTTTTTGAAATTATTTCTCTCTACAAGAATTTGGGCACCTTTTTCAGCACCTTCAGTAGAGCTGAAGCTGCTTTTAACTGACATGGATTTAGTTACATGAATATTTAGGCATAAACATCAAAACCCCTTTAAAACTATAATATAACTAACTGTGATAAACCATTTAAAGGAAAATCCACTTTAAATGAAGTTCAGAGCAGCTTGATGCTCTACAGCATGGAACGAAGATGATGATGATTTTCCTTGCTCATAAACCTGCAAATAGTTCATTCTAAAATATTTTTTTAAATTATATTTTTTAGAATCTCCCCAAAGCTCATTGACCTCCTCTGCAATGAGCTGCACAAGTGACTGTGCACTGTTCAAACAAATAATTTTTATTCTGGGCACAATTTCTTTCAACTTCAGCATAAATGTTGGTGTTTATGAAATGCATTGGATCAACAGCTCCAGGATAAAAAGTGTCCAAATAAAAGTTGTTAATGCAGGAGAATGGGAGAAAAATTCTGCTCTGTCACCCTGCTAAGAGAATACAAAATAAAATAAAATAAAATAAAATATAACGGAATATAAAATAAGATATGACACAGCTCTGTCAACAAGGGCCATCCCTAGGAAAAAAAATAATCCAATGTCTGCAGCCAGCTCAGCTCTGGAGCTCAGCCAGGTACTTGTTACCACATAATTCAGGTTAGTTTTGAACACAGCTCAGCCAGGATCAATCTGGGGCATTTCTACTTCATATTCTTTGTTTTTAGAAGGCCAGGATGCCATTGCCATCTCCTGTTGAGTCCATGAAATCTCTCTGCGCTTCCTGACACGTTTTTTTCACCTTTATCCAGGCCATTCCCACCATCCCAAATTCCAAATGCACCTTCTTAAGAGCTTGAGAAAGGTTCCAATATATTTGCTGTTGGAAATTGCAAGAAGACTTCAATTTTTAGGTAAATTGGAGCAAATCTATAAAACATTTTCATAGAGATAGGGGGCAGGACATTACAAATCTTCTTGGCAAGACCAAAATTTAAAGAAATACTTTATTGCAAAATCAGCTGGTCCTCTTCTAGATCCAGAAGGATGAATGTCTTCCTGGACCATAAACTTCCCCAGAAATTCTCCTGTTCTTAGCAGCACATATTTGCAGAAAACACTGTAACACCCTGCTGGATTTATTCCTGCATGTGCTGAGCTCACTTCAAATAACAGGGGGGAGGGAAAAATATCAAGTGACCTATTCTAATTATTTAAATTCCATTTTTAAATATCAGCATTCTGAGGAGTGGAATTCTCCCTCCTCACTTTCTCCTGCTAGAGACTGAGTGAAGCCGGTTTCTTTTGTTTTTTTTTTTAAAGCTGCAGACCAATCCTTTTTATGACCAACTTTCTCTCAATGAGATGAGTATTAATGAGACAAACCAGCCAGGAGTCCAAGGGTAGCAGGTCCACACACTTCAGACCATTTTAAAAGAAACACAAAGTCTGTCAGGCCCATTATTTGGAGGGTGACCACAAAGCCATTAAATATCTGTGGAGACATTTTGTAAAAAAATAACTGCTTCAGGTTCAAAACGTCACCTGGTGAACTCCCCAAAGGCAGCAGCAATTTCAGATATTGCTCTGGCATTCCAACCAGGATTTATGGCACATTAGCAGCTCTCATGCAAAGAGCTGATTTTATTTCCTGAGTACCAACTGTGTCACCAACAGCTCATTCAGCTTTTCAATGCAAAGGTTCAAACCTGTGCTGAGCCACCCAACAAAAACCACCTGGGTTTTCCAGGAGCAGCTTCAACTGATGGAAAAACCCTTCCAGGAGCGTTTTTTTCTTTCCTTTCCCTTTTCCACGGTGCCTTCCCTCCCTCGCCTGCTCCTGTGCCAGCCCTGCCACAGCTCAGGGACCTGAGCGAGCAGAGAAGGCAGCCAGCAGCAAACCCTTGGCCAAAATCAACTCCCTCAAATCAGATTCCTGACAGGAGAATGAGCAGCAGCGCCAGAGCAAGGAAAAACATCCTGGGCTGTGGAAAAGGAAGCAGTGGGATGACAGAACAGCTGGCAGAGGCTGGGATGGAGCTGAAACCTCTGCTCACCTTTCCCAGGGAGTAATTGAAGCTGCTGAACTGCACTGTTCCCCTGCTCACCTGGCTCAAAGGGTGCTGTTGGAACCCTGGACACAAAGGATTTCAGACTTTCTGTACTGACAGGGAGTGATCCTCAAAAATACACTGCCTTTGACCTGAATCCATAGGAAAGGCTTCCAAAATTGAGTGACAGCACTAAAAATATGAGTGCGTAGTTAAACAGAAGTGTGTTATAACACAGAGTGAAAAATTAAAAATTTAAAGCTTTAGGAAATAGTAATATATATGTAACAAGATGAAAAGTTTAAGGCAGAAGTTAGTAGTCCTTCTTCTCCTTCTTCACAAGTTTGGGTGATTTTGTGTAATTACTTAAAAAAACTCGCAGTGCTAAACACAGGTAGTTATTAAGTTAAAAGTAAAAATAAATTAGTTAGCATCTCATAACTGAGTAGTTTAAGCTTAAAAAAACCTTAAAGACAAAACTCTGTACTCCATTTCTACTCTGTTAACTTAGCATGCAAAAGTACTCACAGTCAGTAAAACTGTAACATAAATAAAAAATAATAAACATCTAAGTCTGAAAAAAAATCCTATCTCTTGTGCTTTTAATCCTAACCCTAAAAAAACCCAACAAAAAAAGCCAAAAAATTCACCTCACAGGGGACAAGTATTTTATGCCATTAATTCCCTTAAAGAGCAGAGAGGGACTGGGACCTCTCTCTCTCTCTGCAGCAGAGCCCTGAAATTCATCTCCAAGTGCTCTCCCAGGACTCCTGGCCAAATGTGACACAGCAAATGCAATTTAAAAGCAGCTTTTCTGTAAGATCACTCCCCCTGCCCAGCACCAGACCCAGAGGTGAGGCACAGAATGATCCCACTGCCCTGCTCCCTCCATCATTTCCTTTTTCTAGGTAAGGATATGAGGATGCTGGAGCATCCTCAGGAAAGGTTTCTCAATGCTCAGTGTCTGATATCTCCAGCTCTGCAGCAGTACAACAGGAGTGTGTGGGCAGAGAGGAGGCTTCAGTTCCTCCTTCCCCAGTTTCCTTATGGTTTCAGCAATGTTGGGGCTGCTAAATGACACCAATTTTGGAAAACACAGGAAAGCATTAGACAGAAAAACCCTCAAAAAAGGAACATATTAGTTGTCGGTGTCTTCTCAGCAGACAGCCCACCAGAGAGCCTGCTAAAGATTTATGTCCCAGAGAAAATACGTGTGATTTTCCCTCTCTTCTGTGGGAGGCATTAAAATATAGATCCCAAAAAATTGCAAATCATCAACTACAAATTCACCACTAAGAAAGGAGAGAAATCTGTTCCTTGGAGGCACACAGCTCCAGCCTGAGCTGTTAACAGGTCATGTCACCAACAGGACAAGTCATTGGCAGCCTCACCTGCAGCAGGGTCCTGCACCATTCCCTGTGTCCTGTCCCTGTGTCCTTGTCCCCAGTCCCTCTCCAGCTCTCCTGGAGCCATTCGGCACTGCAATGTGCTGGAAGATCTCCCTGCAGCTTTCCTTCTCCAGGAAACATTCCCAGCTCTCACAGCCTGACAGCATCCGCTATCTCCAAGAAATTCAGGACCCAGGGGTTCCCCTTGGAATATCAGAAAACCAGGAAGGCTCTCTCTTCCTTTTCCTCCTTTTTCTGACCCATTTCATCAAATCCCTGGGGATGGATTCACAGTTTGTACACAAATCCAGAATCCGGAATGGGCTTTAGTTCGGGAAGGGACTGTGAGCTCATTCAAGGGACACCTCCCAGCCATCCAGGCTGCTCCAACTCCTACTTGACATTGCAGGGATGCAGGGGCAGCCCAAGCTGCTGTGGGAATTCCATCCCAGCGAAGTCCTTGCCACATCCCATCCATTGCTGCGCCTCTGGCACTGGGAAGCCATCCCGTGTCCTGTCCATCGTGTCCTTGTCCCCATCCCTCTCTACAGCTCTCCTGAAGCCCCTTCAGCCTGGAATGTTGCGGACAGTCTCCTGGTGCCTTCCCTTCTCAGGAAACATTCCAAGCTCTCCCAGCTGGCCCAGGCAGAGGGGATCCTTCCTATGGACTCATTCCAACTGTCCTGTATCAGTTCAGCACCGTCCTTGAATTGTCACAGAATACTCGAATTACCTCCCTATTGTTATCCATGACACACTCACAGGCTCCCCAGTTCCCTCCAGCCAATCCCTGATCCTACATTTATGATCATTAATGTTCACCCACTCTGCATGAAGAGCTCAATTAGCTCCACGCAAATGCAAAACTTCAGTAAACATTAAATAAATGTCTCCCCTCTACATGATGGTACACAACAATGCCAAGGTGGCTGTGAGACAAGGAAACTTCAACAGTGTTTTCTGAAACAAGGCTGCTCTAATATTTTGACAAACTGCTTTTGCTTGTTCTGTTTGTTTTTAGCACTCACTACTTAAGTGGAAAAGGTCACTCTGTCTTCTGGTTACTCTCATTCTGAGGAGACAGGATCAAAAAATATTTAATATCTGCATGTTTTGTACCTCAACATGCCAGTGTTTCAGCCACCTCTCACACTACACCAGAGTGCCTGGTGTATTAGGGAGTTTCAAAAAATCATAGCTCAAAAAATGGAGAGCTGCAGGAAAACCAACTCATTCCACCACAAAAACCCCAACTTCCAGCCACCAGGAGCCCTGTGGTTTTGTACGCACATGGAGAGATAGCCCTGCTGTAAGGAATTTCCACTGACATTTAAAGAACATTACCCCTGTGAACTGCACTCGTTTGTGATAGTGTTTCCTGCTGTGGTGACTAAATTCCAGTCCTTGGGATGTTGAAGGTAAATTGCATGGCTTCCCCCGAGCAATTTGCCTCCAAGTTTCAGTTCCCCAACAGCTTTAAACACTTTTAAAACGGGTTTCTGCTCACATCTCTGCTGCAAAAGGTACATATCCTCTCCAAAAATTATCCTGACTCAGAAAAGCTTAGGATCGAGATAATTCTAGGATTTGGATCAAAGGTTTTCTTACACTCTAAGGTAAAATATTTGAAGCACTCAGTGGAAAACTGAAGGTAACAAACACCCACCCGATTTTGAACAAGAAATGCAGCATTTCCTCCCTTTAGCCACGTCAATGCTCATCTCTTACCTTAACCCAGCGAGAGATATGGATCTTTGTGCTGCTTTTATGGCATTGTAAAGCTCCTCGGACTCGGTTTCTGACCCCCTGACTCACACAAAAACAATGAAACCTTTCCAAGTGGGTTCGGTTGTGCTTTTCCTGCACACTTGTTCCAGAGATCTTGGTCAAATTTGTCTCCCCAGCACAGGAAAGCACTTTCCCTCCAGTGCTCACAACGACACAAGCTCGAGTCTAATCAAAACCGGATTGTGTTATGGGCTGTTCAGAACCAAGCACACTCCAAATTCACCACACACCTAGGACTGAACCAATCCCAAACTCCCACCGAGGATGGGAATATCCAGCCTTGATGCTCTGCTTTCACTGAATGAACAATCTGTGGGAGGGTTCTCTCTCCAAGGTTTTGTCTTTTGGGTACAAAATCTGCAGAACCCAAAGCTCGACGTTTTTTCTGGACCTTTGGATCACAGGAAGGTGCCTGCAGGATGTTCCCCATCCAACATCCTTAAATTTAATTATTCCCTTTTATTTTTCACCTCTTTAATCCCAACTTCAATTGTGTGTGAAATCCTGTTGTTTCAGAAAAACCATACATGAAACCTCTGCTGGCTATTGAAGGGAAGCTGCAAGTCTGTGGGCATGAGGAAAAAGTCATCGAGATCTTTATAATACTTCCTATAGATAGGGCCAAAATATTTGGGAAGGGAATAAGTGGAGGGGATTTGGGGATTGAAAGCCCACACCTTACAGTATCATGTCCAAATATTTAAATTTCATACCATGCAAACGGTTGGGATCAGTGTATAAGGAAAACAACTGCATACCTGCCCAGTCAAACAATCCTGCAGTCAGCACAAGCTACAAACCAGCCCAAAAACTGAAAAAGTGAGTTAGGGCAGGAGGCAGAAGAGCATTTTCCATCACCAGCCCAGAGCTGGAATGAACCCAACATAAATTCTTCCACCTCCTGCAAATATGCCAGGCTCATTTCTTTAACCTACTCTAATCACATGCCAGGTGAAGTTCACACATCTGTGCACTATGCGATAAAAGGTAAACTCCGGAATAAATAAAAAAAAAAAATCTACTAAACATGTGTTACGTGTAACACTAAAACATACTCCTAAAACAGCAGAATGAGGAAAGACATGTGAAGATGTGAGTTCTGCGCTTGAGAGGGACTCAGATCACCAGGTGGAGCCGGCACAGCACTGAACAAAGCCTAAGCAAGGAACAGCTTTAGTCTCTTGCGTTAAGGGGAGAATTCAAATTAAGATTTGCTGCACACAACCGCCCCAGAGAAAGTGTCTCAAGCTGCCTAAACCCAGCATAATGACAGCAGAAGGCAAGCCATTAGAGCTGTGACACTTTATAAGGACAGGCATACATGGTAACACAGAACAAAAATGGTCACTTTGAAAGCTTCTGATAAATCCACTGGTAGGCAATTCAAGGAATCAACCTTACCAAAA
>CM031879.1:507435-526159 GCA_018697195.1 Certhia americana
CCTATCCAAACAAAACCCAATAAATTGTGTATGTTTCCCTCTTCTTCATATTTCAGAATAGCAGCATTAACTCTCTACCCCTGAGAAAATGTTCCCAAATGCCAGCCCAGCTTCCACCAACCTCCCATGACAAACATGAGCTTAGTTATCCCTACATCTGCCCCCGAAAAGGGTTGTAGAACTGATCTACCTGGAGAGTTGGACAAGTTCACTTTATTCTCACTAGCTGAGCCTGACCTTGCATTATCAACTTGTTTAGGGAGCCATTATTTAGATAATTTGGCCTGATTGAACGATTTTGGGAAATTTTTGTCAAAAAGACAAGTTTTGTCTTTTTATATTGGAGTGAAGAAGTGGGTAGTTGGTGGGGAGGGAGAAGTATTTTGAGGGTTTCATTCTAATTCTTGTTCTTCGTTTTGATTCTTGTTTTTTTTCCTTTTAGTGCTAGTCAATAAAGTTTTATTACTTTCAAGTTTAAGCCTACTTTACTCTTGATTATGAAATTTCAAATGGGCAAACTAAAACTACTACAAGAATATTTCACTGCTCAGATCCTTTCTGTTTGAAATTCCAGTGTTTCCCTCCTCCCATGTTCCAGACTGACGGACACAAACCCCCCCAGATCCACACTCCAGTGTCAGTAGCTGCCACCCCAGTACATTCTCCATTCTCATCACTGTATTCCCACATCCCCCTGTTTTCAACTTAGCCAGCACCTCTTATCTTAATTTTCCTTTTCCCTGAAAGTCCTATAAATCTGTTGGGTCATTTTTGAAAGAAGGTGACCTAAAAAGAGACAGAAAAAACTCATTTTTGACCCATAAATGAGACAAAAGCCATCTAATAGTCTGGCCTGGATGGGGCTGGAGCAGGGAGTGCCCTGAGCTGAACAGGGACATGCAGTGACAGGTGCCTGGCTCAGGCAATTTGTCACAGCCACCTCATAACCCCTGCACCCAGAGAGAGGGGAAATGTGCTGGGGACAGTGACACACACCCAGAAGGGACTTCCATGGTCCAGGCAATAATGGGAGTGAAGTGATGCCCAGTGACTGCTGCCACTTGAGCGAGGACATTAATGACAATTCAGGCATTTCAGTCTGTGCCTGGTCAGAGAGGTGGCCTGGACATAATTCTTGGTTTATTTCAAAGCCCGGAGATGAGGCCAAAAGTCAAAATAGAATATGGACCTGTAGGGAAAAGCACATGGAATCCAAGCAAGAGGATTTAGGTGCAAAAGTGTCAATTTCTCATCTCTTCCTGGACTGGATTTTTAATGTTTCCTTACCAAAACGTCCCATTAATCTGTCCCTCAAGTAGGCATCCATCTGCATTGTTATCCTAAAGTGCAAACTCTTCCAAAATTCAGAAGAGCCCCACAGTTCATGCAGCAGCACCCCAAGGAAACTCAACACAGCCTCTTCTGGGACACTTTGTCCTCCACATCCCCAGACAAAGATTTCTAAACATGCACATGTGACTAATGAGACACTAATGAAGGACAAGGAAATGGCAATTCCTATAGTTAAGCCTTTCTCCAGAAACTTCTTTCAAGCACAGAGATCTAAAAATGTCAGAGAATTTCCCTAGAAATTAAAACTGTCCACTTAAAGCTGAGCTCAGCTGAAATGTGGCGAGATTCAGGCAGAGATTTCAAAGTTGTCTTCCTCCAGGGACAAGGAGCTACTTAGAACCTGCTCCTGCCCTTCCTGAAGCTCTGAGGATCTGAGAAAGCACCCAAAGAGTCATCCCAAACCAGAAAAATCTTGAGTTTAAAAATTTGAGAGTAATTAACGTTTTTATACACAAATGTAAAAGCTGGCTGCACAAACTTACGTGGAAAAGCTTATTAAGGAAGGAAGGAAAAGAGAGTTAAATTTAAAAAGTAAGAAGAATAACATCAGCAGTGGCTGTTATCAGATCTGCAGTTTGTCTGGCCAGGTTCTACAAATCATTTCTCTCTTGAACAAAGAGAGTGCCTCTAAATAATTGCTGCATGGGGTCTCAAAAGGAATTACACCAAAATTTCTCCAAGCAGATTGTCAGCCTCATCCTCAGTCACAGGATGGTTTGGGTTGGAAAGGACTCAAGGATCATCTGACAGCCTAATGAAGAGTTCAGCAGTTTTGGGCACTGCATTGTGCTCAAATCTGGGGTCTTACAGAGCTCTGGTGAAGCAGCAGAGCCTTGTTGTTCAGATTTATTTTTCCCCTGGCAGTAGGAAAGTCTCTGAGCTTTGATTTAAAACTGAAGCTAATTTAAGGGGTGGGAACACCCTTCCATACTGTAATTTATTCTTTTCAATATAAATGAATTCACCTGCTTGCTGTAAACTTCACGTGTGATTTAGGTTTAGAACCAGTTCCAATTATGTCTGTATTCAACAGGAATTCAAGACATTTTCTATGGCTCTGGAATATGAGCATCTTAAAGGCTCACACTCTCCAAGAGATGCCAAAACCCATTAAACCTTTCTGTGCCTCACTCAACCCTCTGGGCAGGTTAATGGCATTGATATATGATCTGATCCAATTTATCAATTCCAACAGACAACCAGGAGCCACACAACCTCTCCAGACTGGCTCATAAAACAAGTGTCAAGAACATGTTACGCTCCTGGCATCAGAAACTAAAATTCTGCCTTCTGACCCAGCTAAAAAAAAAGCTTATTTTCACTGAGTTATCAGCACTGTAACTCTCCCAATTCTTCAAAACAGAATTGTTTCCACAGCAGTGCTAATGAAAGGAATTAAAAAAGGAGTTTTTATCAAAGTGATGTTTTCCTTGGGAGTGATTTTCCACTACAAATATTGCACATAATGAAGATACACACTTTACTTTGCTGCTGTTAATTCCCTCTGGACAATGATCACGGCAATGTGGAGATGAATATTTCAGCTGGAAGAGAGTCCTGCTGGAATTCCTTTTTTTTTCCAAAGGCCAGTTTCAGTGAATTCTGAGGAGCAGCACAAACACAGTGCTCAGTTGGCTTCCACACCTTGCTATTAACGTAAATGGGGCTGCAAAACAATTAGAGACTTGGCCATACATTTGTGATAGAATTAGTTCCATACATGATTTCAAAGCTTTGCACCTGCATCAGCTTAATTGGACTCTGCTACACTTGAAATCACCGAGCTGAATTTTCTCATTTCAAGTTATATTATCAATTAGGACTTTTTTTTTTTTTTTTTTTTTTTTTTTTTTAAATGCAGCAATCAAGGGCTGGGAGTTGAAATATCCTTACCTAGGCTGATTTTCCTGGGAAATATTCTCCCCTCTCTGGTAGCCATTGTCAGCCACCTGAGTGGTGGAGCGCTTCACAATCTGCTTGAGCTCCTGTTCCAAGCGATCCTGGATGGCTTTCACTGTTTCTGGGATTTTCTTCAGCTTGGCCAGCCCCTTGATGAGGATTCCCATGAAGACAGTGCTGTTCTCCTCTGGATCCAGCTCTGTGTCCTCTTTGATTTCCAGAAGGCTTGAGTCTCGCACTGGAAGGGATTTTAAACCCAGATTTTATCAACTTTTATCAAGTTTTATCAACCCAACACCAGCACCCTGAAGAAGCAGCAGGGGAGCTCCTCTGGCTTCACAGAACTGCCAGCAAGGCTGAACAAGAAAACCAGAAACACTTGGATTTTGGGGGAAAGCAGTGGATGTTTCTGTTTGCCTGGGGGCTTCCCTAGACATAAATACAGCAGCCTGCACGTTGGATTGATTTAGGAACAGTTCATGGGGTAAATTCCGTGTTAGGAAATAGAGGAAGTCTGGTACAATTCAGATATTTGTTAATGAGAAGGTTCAATATCCCTACAAATCCCCTGAATGTGTTTCAAGGAGCTAAAGCCCCCTCAGTTTCTTCCCCAGCTGTTTTTCCTTGCTCTTTTCTTCACAAGAGAGGAATTTTCATTACAAACACTATCAAGCTTAAGAGACTGCTGATGAATTCAGTAAAGTTTACGCTGCTGAAGTGACTGATTGTTTGATTTTATCTTTTTCTGCTTTATTACGTCTGTCAAGGGGTTGATGAAGTTACTCAAATCTTCCAGCAAGGCCTCTAGAAGGGTAAAGTGAGAAGAATTAGAGAGGATATTGCAGACATGGTCCTGAAGTAACAGGGATTGCACAGGGAGAAATCCTGTTGCTAAGCGACAGGGGATGGGAAAGCAAGAGAGACTCTGCTTGTTTTAAGGAGGTTCATTAAGCAACATTTCTTAATTTACAGATAACACCCAGCAACAACAAAACCGTGGCTCTGTTAAAGACTGGGTGAAACATTTAATAAATATATTTAAACACTTATGTGAAGTAAGTGTCTTCAAGGCAAACTGAATTAAAAGCATCTTGGAAGATCTACAGCCACTCTGTGCCATCCACCACGCCAGATCCTTGGATCAAAATTAAAACCCAAAGGCTGTTTCATCTGACTGGGGCTGAGCTCTGAAAAGGCTGCTGGGTGACAGATGACTCCCATGGTTTCAAGTCCTTGACAGATTTTTTTTTTTTTTTTTAACTTCAAAACTTTTCCAAGAAGCTGAAGCAATGTCAAAAGATCCAGCAGAAGGCTGGAAGGAACATGGCAGGAGTGAGGAATGGCACAGGGGAGCTGCCTGAAGCTGGGCTCTGACCAGAGGAGCAGCACCAGTGCTAAGTGAGAGCAAGATCAATAAAACAACAAGGGTGGTGCCAATTTATAAGTAATCACAATAAAGGGGTAATGGTCCCCTCAGGGTCAGTTTGCACCAACCTCAGGCTCAATCAGTCAAGAGGCTGCTTGTTTCCTGCAGTGTGATCCCAAACTCTGCACCTCTGGCTCAAACCAAGCTCATGGCTCACATGGTCTCACACTTGAACCCAGAGTACCAGGTGAGAGTGAGGTGAGAATGGATCCTGCTCTGCAGCCAGACTGGGAGAGCTGGGAATGTTCATCTGGAGAGGAGAAGGCTCCAGGGAGAGCTCAGAGCCCCTGGCAGGGTCTGAAGGGGCTCCAGGAGAGCTGGAGAGGGACTGGGGACAAGGACACAGGGACAGGACACAGGGAATGGCTTCCCAGTGCCAGAGGGCAGCAATGGATGGGATGTGGGCAAGGAATTCCTGGCTGGAATGGAATTGCCAGAGCAGCTGGGGCTGCCCCTGCATCCCTTGAATGTCCAAGGCCAGGTTGGACATTGGGGTTTGGAGCAGCCTGGGATGGTGGGAGGTGTCCCTGCCCATGGCAGGGGGGTTGGACTGGATGACCTTTAAAAAGACCCTTCCCACTCCAAACCATTCCAGGATCGTCTGACAATGAACATCAGGAAGATCAAAGAGGGCTTTTTTTCTCTCTCACACACACTTCTTTCAATTAAATGTGAGCAAGTTACAGGACAAGCAACTAGAAACACACAGAATGCATTAATTAAAAGAAACCAGCAAAAAAAGCAAGGATAATATTAGGACATTTCAAAAACCAATTGGAATTTAACAACTGGATGCAGAACTATTCCTGTTCAAAGCTCTGCTCCATCCCAGACCTTTCACCCCACAAAGCTCCAAAGGACTTTGTGGCTGCAGGCCTGGCCTCTTCCCACTCTGTTATTGTTACTTGTTATTCTCCAAAACCCACAGCAAAACTCAGACACAGAAAATGAACTCTTTGGAACTAGAGCTGTGAAAAAACACTGGAAATGCTACAGGAAGAAAGGTTGAACCTATTATTTTTTTTAAAAAAAACCCTAAATACCTTGTTTCTCTGAGTTCAATGCAGATACTTCCCAGCCTCAGCAGCCTCTTAGAGGACAGGTCCCATCATGAGGCTGCACCCCTTCTGTAAGCAGCTTGTAAATTATTCTTAATCTCACACAATGAAGGGAGAGAGGGAGGAAATGGAGCTGTAGCCAAATGTGAGGACAGCATTTAAGAGGAGTAAAAGCAGCAATCTTGCTAAGAACTCTGCCAGCACACTGAGACAAACACTCTTCCATTTTCCAAAGAGCAAACCAATTTCCAGCATCCTCAAATAGCCAGGGCATTGATTTACATCTCCTACAAACAAGAGCAAAGTGAGCAATTCGATATCTGGGAGCTGCACACGGGTCTGGAGGCTCTGTCAGATCTGGCTGTTTGATCAAAGAGTGGGAACCTGTTTTCAGTGTGTTCCCTGCACATTGTCCCTATTAAACAGGAGCCCTGGGTAGCTTTGGGGGCCCATTTATCTGTGAGATCTGACAAGATCCCAACCCTGGGTAACTGAGGATGTCTTTTTCTCATGTCTTTTGCACTTCAGACGTCCTCTCCTGCCATTTAATGTCATCAAGGGGCTGTTTGACCACAAAGCTTTGGCCCAGGAACAAGCTCCTCCTGTCCCCTTCCTCTTCCAGAAAGGTATCAAAGGATCCAGGCATTTATTGAGGAATTCACCTGGAAAATTGCAGCCCCATGTGCTGCTCCCTGTGGGTGAGGAAAGCTGTCCCTAGAGATCAGCTCTCAGAAGGGAGAGCTCTGTCTGTATTCACTCCTAAATTGGGAATATGAATAACTTTGCTATTCTTTGGGATCCAGAAGTTACTCCTAGCTTTGATTCTTGAAAGGAAGTGGTTGGAGAGCAGATCTGCTATCTTGGGCCTGTCCAAGAGCCTGGCTGAGACTCCCTTGGGAGCCTGTCCTGGAGGGCAGAGGAGTTCAGTAAAGCTGGACAGCCTTCAAGAAGGAAATCCTAAAGGCACACGAGCAGGCTGTCCCCATGAGCCAAGGGATGAGCAGGCAGGAAAAAGAAAATATTAAGGAAAGAGAGCTTAGACTGGAATTCAGGGGAAAAGGAGAGGTCCTGGCCTTTGGGAGAAGCAGAAAGCAGCCCAGGAGGAACAGGAGGATGTTGTGAGGTTGTGAAGGAAGAACATTAAAAATATTTCTATAAATACACCAGCAAGTAAAGGTGGGCCAGGGAGAATCTCCATCCTTTGCTGGATGTGGTGGAAATAGTGACAAAAGGAAGAACTGAGGCAGCAAATTCCTTCTCTGCCTCAGTGTTTAACAGCAAAACCCTGCTCTCAGGGCAGCCAGGGGAAGGCAGGGATGGGGAGCAGAACAAAGCCCCAGAATCCAAGGAAATGATCAGTCCAAACCTCCTGGACACTCCCAGCTCCCTGGGGCAGATAGGATCCACCCAAGGGCTCTGCAGAGCTTTTCAAGCCTCCAGCAGATTAACTGCCACCCAAAACAGTGTCACTGCTGAGGGTGCCCTGGATCCCCTCAGCCAGGTCACTGCTGAAGGTTTAACAGCTTTCTCCAGGACAATGTTCTGGGAAACAAAGGCTTGGCCAAAGTCTAGGTAGTCCTGACAAATCCCCAGCCCTTCCCTCATCCTCCAAGGGGGTCACTTTGGCCACAGAAGATCAGGTTGACCAAGCAGGACCTGCCTTTCCTGAACTCACTCTGACTGGGCTGATCCTCCTGTCCTAGCAAAGTCTGCAAAGCCCTTGTGAAGGAGAACATTTAAATACATCTTAGCAAAAGCCTTCTAAGACAACAGTTTGAAGGAATGATGCTTCTGCCACATTCTCCAATAAAATTGCAGCCATTTTCAGAAGCTTTTCATCACCAAACCATTTTTCATCGGAAAACTCTCAACTCTGTGTTCAAGCAGGCAAAAGTTGAGCTGTGGGTTAAAGCCCTAAAAGCTGAACCATGTGCATCACTGAGTTCCCACCCCCAGAGTTACAGAGGGGGGAGCTTCCCTGATCCCTGCTCTGATCATGCCCTACAAAAACCTCTGTTCCAGTTGGAATTCATTTGCTCAGTGCTGCCATTTCCCAAGGAACCAACCTGCTGCAAGGAGCTTTTTAATAGCTCCGGTCTGATCCCTAAAAAGCCAACTTTGGGAACTCATTTAAGCAAAGCAGATGAAAAAAAAGGCTCTTGGGTCTTGTTTTTCATTCCAGTGAACGGCCAAAATTTGCTGCTCCTCATTATGATGGTTTCATTATCCACGGGCTTTTATGGGAGTCTTGTAAAATTTAATGTACTATTTTCCATGATTTATGTCCTTCTGGTGATATCCTTTGTACCTTCAATCCTTCCAGAGAAAAGCACACGAGTTCCTGGTGGCCCAAAGGCATCATTTCAGATTTGAAGCAACATCACTTGCTAATTCCTGGTGCTGAATCCTTGTTCTGACATGTTCACAGAGCTACAAACTGCAGAAACGGGTCCTTGGAAGATTTGGGGAATTTTCTGCTCTGCATCTCTACCAAACCCAGAAGAAAGCCCACTTCAAAGTCCTCCTAATCTATACAAACATGAAAATCAAGTCTCCAAATAAAATAATAAGTGCACTGTAGCAAATTATTTGATGTTGGGACCACACAGAGCAAGAACTCATGAAATTATACAGAAAGAGCAATTATGTGTTACTTTCCTGGCTTTCACCACACGGATCAAAAATTTCCTTGATTTTCCCTTTCCTTCCCCAAACACATCCCCAGATCATGAAATTTTAAGAAAAAATGATAAAGGCAATTTACCCAGCTGCTGTCAGATCCTCAGGTGAGGTTCCTAAGAAAAGAGGAAATCTTTGGAAGATTTACTGAGCATGTTTGGAGCAGAGGCACCTGTGACAACAAACTGGCACAGTGGCATTTTTCAGATTCACCTTGAAAATTGGACATTCCAAGCCCTGGCTCCTGCAGAGATTCTGCAGGAGCAGGTGTGGAGGTCTCCAAGTTTTGTCATAGAAGTCTCTGGTTCTTGAAGAAAGAGAGCCAGAAGCAGTTCCTCGACCTGACCTTAGAACCACCACACTGCCTAGCCCTACAAACTCTTTTTGCTCCAAAAAGTCATTGAAATAAATTAGCAATTCAGCATAAAATCTACATATGCCACCCCAGCAGTCTTTATTGTCACCAGCAGCACATCTTCTGCTGGATTTCTAAGAAGTATTGTCCCAAATTTCCCAGGAAAAGGCACTCTTGGGTTTGCAAACACATTTTAGAGTTCCAGGAAGAGCCTGGCAAAGCAGGAACCTTCCTAAATACCCTTCAAAGTACAGAAAGTTCAAGCAGAGAAACATAAATTTATTTCTCTGAACTGGCACAAAGGGAAAGTGTTACTGGTGAGCTGCCACATCTCCAATCCTCAGGTGAGCATTTACCGAAGGGTTTGTTTATTTTACGTGTGGCAGGAACAGCTTTAATTTCCTTATAAAGATTCTACAGCACAAGGTAACATCTCCTGTGGGAAGGGAGTGCAGGAAGGACTCCAAATTTTGGCATCTTCGCTGGGATGGGATGAATGAGTCAGTGCTTTAGAATGACAGCCATTAATATGCACAGACACTTTGTTTCATCAATAAAAAGCCGAAGAACTTAAGTGACTACAGGCAGAAACAGCTTTTGTTATGCATATGCAGAAGTTTGAAATTCCCTGCTAGTCGTGCAGTCCTGGAAAAGGCTACTTTTAAATAGAATTACACGGGGGGGAGAAAAAAATCTACATAAGTACATTGTGCACTTGAAGCAGAACCATATGCGTATTTTCTACAGATCAAATGTTTTCTGTTAAAATCCACATCTTTGCCAGGCTGAGGGACACTTGCCCAGCATTTCAGTGAGTGATGCAGAGCACAAGGAGGAGCCAAGGAAGAGATTTTCTGTGAGAAGTAAGAAGAGAGCTGCAAAAAAGAAAGAACAGGAGGGGTATCTCTGCTCTGTTCCCCAGCCCTGAGGTGGGAGATCCCCATCAGCTCCAGAACTTCAGACCTTTTGGGTTTTATTATTATATAGAAGACCAATATTTTAGGGGGAGGAAATAACAGACACTCTAAGTATCACTGAAAAATGAGTATTTTAACATTTAGAGGGGTTGGAACTAGATGGTCTTTCAGGTCCCTTCCAAGCCAAACCATTCTATTTCCAGTGGTGAGGCTGGGATTCAGGTTTTTATGGTTTATTTCCTCAGTTCCTCAAAATCCTGTGATCTTTTGCAAGAAAACTGAACTGAACCTCACATTCATCACAGAGCAGAACAGGAATTCTTAAGCTTTTCCCTCAGAATTTTCATATGGTTCATCTCTTAAAGATTTTGAGTGACCAAGCTGCAGTTTCCAGCTGACAAAACCTCCAGGACACAGAAAAACAGCCCCAGGCTCCAAGAACAGCCTGGCAGGAGCAGAGCTGAAGAACAAAACCCTTCCAAGAGCAGAAGATAAGAGTAATCAAATGGAACAATCTCGGAGGCAAGTGTGACAAAACTAGAAACAAAAGGACAAAAGAATTAATAAGGCTGAAAAGAGAAGGAAAGATTCTCTGCATTTGAGGAATACTGAAACAGGTTTGAAAGGGGGAAGAGACTGGAGGTCACTTCTGTATTATTCATCAAGGACAACCCCACTTATTAATCTCCTGAAACAAAAAAAAGATTGATTTCCCCTCTCTGCAGCCCTTCCAAAGTCTCAGACAAAAGCACCAGTGAAAGAGTTTTCCTCGGTGTTTGTTGCAGTAACACGAATAAAAGATCAGCCCCAGATTATTCCTGTGTACAGCCAGACCTTTAGTCAAAGTTACAAAGCTCCCACAAGGAACAGATTTGACCTCTTGGCTGCCACACAATGAAAAACTTTAGTAATATCTACACGAATCTGGCTGCCTGCAGTAAATAATGTTGAGGAAACCTCCACAGAATGAAGCCACTGCAAATCTCTGCTGCTCGAGGTATCAAGAACACGATCAAGGTGAGAAGAGGCACAGGAAACTGAGTGTGTTTAACTGAAGCTGGGGGTTTAGGAGAGGGAAAAGATGATTTTCCATGAGGAAAAAAAAGCAAGTCCTGTGCCCCTGGACACAACACTCACTCGTTTTGTGACACTGCACAAATCACCTCCCAGGTTTTTGTCGCCCCTGAACCATGAGGGGATGATTTGTCTCCTCCTACCCCAGCAAAATCAGCTGAAGATCTACTAATGAATATATATGGCTTAAATACTCACTGCTGGAGCTTCCAGGAGTACTGAACTGGGAAGTCTCAAGGAATTTCCGAGGTGTAGATAAATTAGTGACATCCATCAGAGGCACGGGAGAGGCGTCCTTCACAAGGGACCTGTGTGAGAGGGAAGAATTAAAGCAAACATTGATCATTGATCATTATTTACAGTATTTATTCACAGCAAATAATCCACTTATTCCTTACATTTTAAGCCCAAGAAACAGATGTTCCCATTTCCATGCCTTCTGTTAGCTTCTTAATCCTCCAGACTTCTTTATTCCCACCAGAAACCTCCACCCTTTTTCCTGCCCTTCACAATCCTGTTCCAAGCATACCCACGTGCATCCCTTCCCAAATGAACCTCCTTACTCAAAAATTAAAACATTTTCCACTTGGCCATTTTCATCATAAATTCACATTGTATTAGTTGCCAAAAACGTGTCACACTGCCCCAGCTGCTGGATGTGGCAGGGGGACACAAGCAAGAAATCCTTTTTAGGAGAAAGAAATGTGGAAGGCTCCTACAATGGAGCTCAGGATGTTTGCTTAGAGGTCAAAATGCTCATGGAAAGATGAAAAAACAAAGGTTAGGCTTGGTATCCTGCAGAAGAACCACCCAAAGCAACAAGCCACACTTGCGGCAAGAGTGGCTGTTATCAAATAGCTACAATGTGCATCAGAGAAAATGAAAATAAAAGAGAATCCAGAGTAAGAGAAAGGTCCCTGCAGCAGCCCCACAAAAAGTGCAGTTAATTAGCAGTCCCCCTGTCTGGGCACACCAAAGCTTTGTGGCTGTTTTTAATTAAGAAGATGAGTAAGGAAGAGACTGATGACTTGCTAGCAACCCTCCTTCCTCGAAATTGCAGTTTCAATCAATCCTTT
This sequence comes from Certhia americana, assembly GCA_018697195.1. Classification (NCBI taxonomy): domain Eukaryota; kingdom Metazoa; phylum Chordata; class Aves; order Passeriformes; family Certhiidae; genus Certhia; species Certhia americana. The sequence goes on from CM031879.1 coordinate 519,273, forward strand.
CTTTCAGAAACTCATTTACTGCAACTGGCTATCTCGCCTCGTGTTTTTGGCCAGCAGATTTTTATTCATTCTCACAATAAAATACTCGTTTATCATTTCTCTGCATCTCTATCAAGTGCTGGCTACTCTTCTGCTCCCCATCCCTCCTGCTCTGCAAAAATTATCTCCCAACACTGTGTCTCTCTTTCCCAGCCACTTTCTTCCTTCCCTGCAATAATTCAGAATTAGCAAAATCAGGGGAAAAAAAGCCTCTACTAACTGAATTTCCACTGACCACAGGGAGCAAGCAGGTAAGAAGTTCCAACACTTTAAATAGACACCTTGGAAACACATCAAAACCAATACATTTCAGCTCAGAGACTTAAATATTGTGGCCTCCATCTCATCACCTTATGGCTGGTTGGGAGGTTTTTAAAACTTGGATATTTCACAGAATTCACAGAATCACCAGTTTGGAAGAGACCTTCAAGATCAAGTCCAACTCAGCCCTAAAATCTCAACTATACCCTGGCACTGAGTGCCACATCCAGTTTTTAAACACATCCAGGGATGGTGATTCCACCACCTCCCCAGGCAGAACATTCTATACCTGATCACTCTTTCTGTGAAAAACTTTTTCCTAACATCCAACCTAATTTTCCCTTGGCACAGCTTGAGCCTGTGTCCTCTGGTGAAAGAGAGATTTCCTAGAAAATGAGCAGTTTTTCCCTGACCTAAGCCTCATGACCATGACATTTGTAGGAAAGGGATAACATCAGATAACATCAGAGAAGGGAGAGAATGCACAGAGGAGCTGTGGGAAGCAGCAAGACCCCAAGGGAAGCAGAGAGAAAAGTCAAAGAACACAAACAGGCTCGAAGGTGCCTCAACAAGATGACACTAAGCTGGGAGCGTGTGTCCATCTGCTGGAGGGTAGGAGGGCTCTGCAGAGAGACCTGGGATGGTTGGGTGGATGGGCAGAGTCCAACAGGATGAGGTTTAACAAGTCCAAGGGCCAGGTCCTGCATTTTGGCCACAATAAACCCTGCAGTGTTATAGAATGGAGATGGTGTGGCTGGACAGTGCCTAGGCAGAAAGGGACCTGGGGGTGCTGATGGACAGCGGCTGGACATGAGCCAGCTCTGTGCCCTGGTGGCCAAGGTGGCCAATGGCCCCTGGTTTGGATCAGGAATGGTGTGGCCAGCAGGAGCAGGGAGGCCATTCTGCCCCTGGACTGGTCACTGGTGGGGTCACACCTTGAGTGCTGTGTCCAGTTCTGGGCCCTCAGTTTGGGAAGGACCTTGAGGGGCTGGAGAGGGGCTGGGGACACAAACCCTCTGAGGAACAGCTGAGGGAGCTGGGGATGTCCAGCCTGGAGAAAAGGAGACTCAGGGCTGAGCTCAGCACTCTCTACAGCTCCCTGACAGGGGGCTGTGCTCAGGTGGGGTTAGTCTCTCTCTCCAGGCAGCACTGACAGAACCAGAGGACACAGGCTCAAGCTGTGCCAAGGCAAAATTAGGTTGGATATTAGAAAAAAGCTTTTCGTAGAAGGAGTGATAAATACTGGAATGTTCTGCCTGGGGAGGTGGTGGAATCACCATCCCTGGGTGTGTTTAAAGACAGACTGGATGTGGAATTCATAGCCAGGGTCTGGGTGAGATGTTGGGGCTGGGTTGGACTCGATGATCTTGAAGGTCTCTTCCACCCTAGAATTCATTCAGTGAATTCTGTGTGTGAACACATCTGAATCCCCTGCTCTCCCCAGCCACAATGCTGAGGGATTTGCATGCCAGAAGTGCAAATCTGGGGTGTGAGCTGCTGCCTGGGTGGCAGGTTTGAGGAAGGCTGTCCCACCCGAGCCTGGCTCTGTCCTTGCCGCGCTGCCCCACGCGGTTGGTGGATTTGATGTAGAGGTGCCGGTGCAGTTCGTCGATCAGCACCAGGTGCAGGTTCATCTTCTTGCTGTGCAGCTCCAGCCTCAGGTCACTCAGCCCCTCCACCTGCAGGAGGGGACCCTCCAGGGAATCCACTGCTGACACCTGTGGGGGGAAAACAAGAGACAGTTCTTAGGCATCAATTCGTTCCACTCTCGCCATCAATTCATTCGGTTTTGCAATTTTTCACTTGGATTAGGGGAGTGTCTGAATCCCAGGATGATTCTATCCTTAAAACCCTTGTAAAGGAGAAAATCTTGAAGTAATATTTCTTTATTTCTATTCCCAAGCAAATTGTCTAGAAGGATGCAACATACAAATAATTCAGATTTAACGCGCAGCCTTCAAATATTAAGGATATGTATAAAACAAGTTAGTGAAAACACAGTTCTTCAATAAAAATCAAAGCATGGTTTATCCCCAAGTAAGAGGATTATTAAGCAGAAAAGTGTTAGAAGAAGATAGTAACAATAGTGTTTGATGGTTGTTATTCTTTCCATTACAGAAACACCAAAACACACATTATTCCTAATTCTACAAATGGGGGAAAAAATGGCTTAAATTTAATTTACTTAAAGACATGACTGAAAAAGCTTAGAAGGTCTCATCCCCTAGGCTGCACAAGGGTTATGTCCTGTGGCTACACCATTTGAATATCTGAAATAATGACCAGCTGACATCCCATGGGCACCAAAATTTCCTGATCTCCTTTTCTATCCTAAAAATCAACATGGACAAAACCCAAACACAGACAAAACCCATCAGGAATGACAAATCAGTGCCTAAAAGCAACACTGTCACTGTGGCTTCCTCCCAGTTGGTTTTCTATTTAACAGAGATTTCCAGTTACTAATAAATGAATGATGGCATCCCTCTGCAGCTTCCAAACCCTCAGCACTGATGTGGGAGGGAACTGGAAAGAGCATGTTTCGCACATAGAGGTTTAAAATAAAATTTAAAACCCCATTCTGTCAGAGTCCAGAACACTCCTCTGACTGTCCTGAGTGATTCCAGACCCGGACAGGGGACTGGGAAACCTTGGCAAGGAGTCAAGGACTCCTGTGCCTTTGATTTCAGCCCCTGGGAGAAATTACCACCTCTGTGTGAGGATTTGCAAACCACGAGAGTTTAAACAGGGTGAAAAGTAGATTTAGGTAGTTTCTAGACTGATAAGCAAAAAACACAAAATGGAATCTCCATGTGGCTTTGGGCTTTCTTCCTTCTTCTCCTTCACCATTTTCCTCTGTGGTGTGAGCATTTTGGTTGGCTCAGAGTAGAGCCTGACCTTCTAACACTTGAGACAGATATTGGGGATCTTGTGTAAACATAGCACACATAATTTTTAGTATAAAGATGTTTGTCACCTTCAGGGCTGGGTCATTCCCTGTGAGCTGACCTGCAGAACAGATCTCTGTGGGTCAGAGAAGAAATTGTATTGATAAGGGAAAAATAAACAGCCTTGGAAAAGCAGAGGAGACAGCTCTCAGTCTTTCCTTCGATCTTAGTGCTGGACAGAAAGACTTTTACACTCTTGGGAAGAACACCACCACATAAAAACCCGAGACCATTCCCTGCTAACTGAGGATGCTGTCAGTGAAATAAGACATTTGCTTGCACTTCAGGATCTCGGTTCAGAACAAACCTGTCAGCCAAACATTAAAAATTAAAAGCAAAGATACAGTGAGCAGCCAGCCCAGCCGAGGGCTGCTCCCTCAGTACCAGTAAATATTAACTCTGCTGGAAGAACATCCATCACCAGTGGATTCCTCTGCTGGCCTCCAAATCCAGAAAAAACCTGGAATATCCATGGGACAGCCAAGCTTTTTATATTAATTTTTAATCTCCTCACTTGCCACACAGCACTGGCCATCCTCTTTCTTTCCAAAGATCCATCTGGGAATAGTTGGGGAAGTTTGGCCACCAGACATCACAAAATCACCCTGAAGATGAAGGAAAAACCCAATTGCCTTCTCCCCAGAGGAGGTGGAGCAGCTCAGCAGACACACACTGAAAACTCTGGCAGAAGTGGAAGCATTAATTCAGTAATTCCTCTCTTCTTCCTTTGGAGCTTGATTCCCAAAATTTCCCCATTCCAAAGGCACCCCCCACAATTGCTTCAGGGGAGCTGGGTCAAAATTCTCACCAGAGCAAGGAGCAGGAGCAACATTTATCATACTGAGAAACTGAGAGATGAAAAAGCAGCCAGAAAAGAAGTGGAATCCAGAGCAAAGTGTCATGAAAAAAATTCCAAGACATCCAGAAAAAGTTTTCTCTGAAAGGAATGGGAATTTAAACTTCTCACTCAGCTGTTTTTGTCTTGCCAGCTCCTAAAGAGTTCATTGCTCACAAAAAAATATTAAGGCCAAAATACAGCTCTTGAAGATATCTTTTAAGAAAAAAATGGAATATTCAACCATTTATTAAACTCATGTTCATGGAAGTCAAAGGAAAGTCTCCAGTTTGTTTAAATGGCAACAAATATAAATATTATGCTAAAATCCAAACCAAACATTTTTCCTTTCTGCAGTTTTGCTTACAGGAAGATGATTTAGGTCCTGTCAACAAAGCAGCACCCAAGATTATATTCCAGAATAAAAAAAAATGAGATTAAAACCTTTGTGTGCTGGAAAAGCCAGCCCAGAACAGCATAAGCCACCAAAAGGAAGCAAAACCATCAATAAAAAATGCACAAAATTAAATAAACACTAAAGGCAGAGCAACAGTGGAACTTCAGAAGAAACTTTTTTGACTTTATGCTCCCATTCAGTTCCTAACACACCAAAACTTGGAATATGCAAGAGATATCAACCAGCTTTCCCTGGTTTCTGACACTCCCATCACCTGTTGGCTGCATCCAAAAGGACTAAAAGGTGTGGAAATGGAGAGAGAGAAAAAGAATTACCCTGCAAGACTCCAGTTAATACTGATAAAAGAAAAACAGCCCAAGAAAACCTGGAAATGAGCTGTACAGAAGGACTACAAGTGGTTCAAGGGTCCAGAAAAAGCAGCTGATGGTCCTTCCTGGCTCTTTTTTCTACAATACACGGCTCAGTTAAATGGAAATAAAGTGATTTTTGTTTGTTTTTCTGCAGGGGGATCACGGCATTATGTTAGATTAGCTGGACACAAAAGATAATTACAGGTAAAAGAGCTCCCCCACATTAAACTTTTGGCAGGGGCTGGGGTGCAGAGAGGAGCCACAGCAACACAGAGCAGCTGGAAAAGGAATCAACAATAAACAAGTTGTTATTCTTGTGGAAAAAAAACTGCTTTACAATGAGCAAATTGTACTAAAAGAATGGGCAGTCCCCACCAGCACCTCCTCTAATTCCTGAATTCAGTTCCCTCTCCCATTGAAAGCTGCTCATGGACACACAATAACTGTAATTTAGTCAAACACTAATTAAAATATTGGCCTGGATTAGCACAGAATTTGGCTTAGATGATCTGATAGTAATTCCTGATGTTCAAATCTTCTTATCTCTCTCTACTTATTAGTACCTACAATAAGCAAAGACCCTTTAGGAATGAGATGAAATAAGCCTGAAAAAAGAGCTGTGCTTTGTATAAGCTAAAAATCACAAGTTTATGGAAAATAACGTGGCACCAGCACCATTAGGCAGCTTGTTTAAAGGTCACAGGCAGTTTATAGCAGGGCTTAATTGCCTTAAAAAGAAAACACAGCTAAACACTTGCTAAGTGTAACAGGCAATTTGGAAGGGTTTAATTCAGCATTTTACACCCAAGGAGAACCTAAGTGCTAACAAGGTATTTGTCAAAATTCTTTCTTTCCTGACTTCAGCCAAAGTTTTCCAATCTGCTTACAGTGAAATCTGTTTATTCCCTCAAAGGTTCTGCTGAAACCCCACAGGCCTGGAAGTGAGCAGAGATAAAGTGAAAAGCCTCAAACGCTTTTCTTCAGGGAGGGGGAAAAAAAACCCACAACAAAATAATGATAGAATCATAAAATTATGGAATCTTGGAATGGTTTGGGTTGGAAGAGATCACCCAGTCCCCATGGGCAGGGACACCTCCCACTCTCCCCGGGTGCTCCAAGCCCCAATGTCCAGCCTGGCCTTGGACATTCCAGGGATGAGGAATCCACAGCTTCTCTGGGGCACCCTGTGCCAGGGCCTCCTCACCCTCCCAGGGAAGAATTCCTTCCTCAATTACTAATTAATTTACTAGAAAACCAAATCCTTTCTGGCTGAGAAACCAGTCTGTTCTGCATTTGGACAACAGATATGAAAACATGAACACACACAACTGAGAAAGGTTAAAAGAAAACAACGTGGTGGGTCATAATTTGAGATTAAAAAAAAAAGTCGTACACAAACACAATCTGACAAAAGGGAAAAAGCTGAGCCCTTGGAAAAAAAGAGTAAATAAACAAGCAACAGCCCAGAAGGTTCCGGCTGCCTCAGTGAATACAACAATGCTGACATTTAAAAAGAGAATTGATCTGCTGCTTTTACAGGGACTCACTTTCACAAGGTACAGGAAAGGAAAATGACTAAAAAAACAGCTTAAATAAGTGTAGGCAGATCTAAAGAAGCAAATCACTGAATTCCATTTGCACCTGACGTGCAGGACTGAGCCAGGAAACTGCTGGGCAACAGGAAAGTCCTCACATGGCAGCTCTGGGGACTTGGCAGTGGGCAAAGAGACAAGACAGCCACAAATGATGATCCCTCTCTTCCCTGGGAGGCCCTGGCAGAGAATTCCCAGAGCAGCCCCTGAATCCCTGGCAGTGCCCAAGGTTGGACATTGGGGATTGGAGCAGCCTGGGACAGTGGGAGGTGTCCCTGCCATGACAGGGGTGGCACTGGATGGGCTTTGAGGTCCTTTCCAACTGAAACCTGGAAAAAAAGTGCTGTGAGAGGCAGAAGAGCAGCAAGAAACACTCCCAGATGGCACCAAATTCCTCTGCCACCAAATCCTTCTGCCACCCAACTCCTGTGCCACCAAATTCCT